>JAMKQA010247942.1:0-22514 GCA_024699735.1 Posidonia australis
AGGGAGACTCTCATGCTACTTGGATTGAGCTTATTAAGGTTAGATACCTGAAGCTTGGTATTGGGGCTTTGCTTAACTCCTCCTCCTCCCACTGCTCTCCTTTGTGGAGCATTCTAAAATCCACCTTCCCTATAGTTAACTGCTTTTCCTTCTGTCGCCTGGGAAATGGGAAAAAGATCTTTTTCTGGGAACAAATGTGGAGGGACGGGGTTAAACTGAAATTCCTGTTTCCATTACTCTTCTCTATTTGTAAGTGGAAAAAAGCATCAGTGTTTAAAGTTATCCAAATGTTCAATACTGATTTTAATTATTTACTAGACTACTCCTCCATTTTTTCTTGTGATTTGGATATCCTGCAATCCCAATTGGATTCTTTCTCTGATATTCTGCACTCCACTACTTTGGGGGCAGACAGTGATTTTATCACTTGGTCTCCTTCTAGCTCCTCTACCTTCTCTGTGAAATCTTGCTATTCTTCTCTGAATGATGGTAGGCTAAGATTTGACTTATATAAGCAGATTTGGTGTACTTCTGCGCCTCTCAAAGTCAAACTTTTTTCCTGGCTTGTTATTCACAACAAAAACCTGTCCAAAGAAAATTTACTTAAGAGAGGTTGAACTGGATCACCTATGTGTATTTTCTGTAAATTTAATTTGGAATCTAATAAGCATTTATTCTTGTTTTGCAATTTCGTCACACATATATGGCAATTTTTTCTTTTCAACAGATTATATCCTGGTTATTATAATTTTGGGGACCTTTATTGGCATAAACCTGGCCTCTCTTTCCATTTATCTAACTCCAACTGGTTCCTTCTTATCCAGGCCATCCTTTGGGTAACCTGGAAAGAACGGAATGCTAGGATTTTTCGCAATATTACTAAGCCTACTTTTGTTATTATTTCTGATGTTATTGGTCTAATGGAGTATTGGTTAGAATCACTTCTACCAAGTTTTGATAAGGAGGACCTGAGGAGCTCTGTGGCCTCCATGAAGGCTGCCTGAGCAGAGAACTTTTCTGCCCCTTCTGATGCTCCTCCCACCTCGTCGGACTCCATTATTCCAGCTGTTGCTGCTGCGCCTCCTGCTGAAGCAATGGAGCAGTCGTTCGCCTTCTGTTTCCTTTGCTTTCTTTTATTGAACATTTCTGCCATCCTTGGCCGTCTGTAATATTGGCAAGAACATTGTCTAATTTTGTCTCCTTTATCTTGACCCCTGGCATACGTCGAGGTCTATTTTATAATATTAAATACTTACCTTTGCCAAAAAAAAAAAACGTTTGGTAATAATTATTTTCCACAGTTTATTGAAAACAATCACTTATAGATAAAAAATTGAATCAAACACAGAATAAAAACCAACTTATTTAAAAACACTAATTTATTTCTCATGCGTAAAATTCATTAAAAACGTTAAAAATGAAAAACTATGGAAGATAATTTTAAAAAAAAAATTAACTTTTTACTATAATCATTTTATCTATAATCGTCACCAAACATTGCCTAAGTCCTATGATGATTATAGGGAACATTCAAGCACCTGTTAAGCACATGTCAAGGCTCACTTAGGGGAAAATTTCCCAACAACCAGTAGGTAAGCCGTAGACATTTTCGGATGGAGAGTCCTTTCTTGAAAGTCCTTGAAAAATGGAATACAAGAGAATATTCTTGCTTGCAGTTACTTGAAAATGAAATCAAAGGGGACCAATGCAATAACATTGTATTTTGTTTGATGTGTTTGTTCCCAGTTAAAAAAAGGCAAGTTGCACTCCTTTCTTCAAAAATGCAATCAAAGGGGACACTCCTCTTTGGAAGTCCTTGAAAAATCGAATACAAGAGAACATTCTTGCTTGCAGTTACTAGAAAATGAAATCATACAGGATCAATGCAAAAACATTGTATTTTGTTTGTTGTTTTTGTTCCCAGTTAAAGAAGGCAAATTGCACGTAACAGATGCTCTATACCAGTAAAAGTCTAAACCACCAGCCACAACTCACAAGATCCTCGTCAATTTGTATATATATATACCAGCTTCTCTGCGTCGTTTTACCTCACCATAGAGTATCGTTCATACAATTTTCTTCTTTCGTGTTCACTGCAATAGCCAGGCAGAGGTACTTCTTCGATGGTCGGTGTTATTCCGTTCCTACTGCACGGTTCTAGTATAAATTACTCTGTTTTGTGCGCAATCAAGTGTCAACTCCATTACATCCAACTGTTTAATTTTACTCGAATAGGAAATTCATTTTCTCTTGTTTTCGAGACTGTCAAAGAACATAGTGATATCAGCACCCTTGTTTCAAGACGGAACAAGGCCTCATGCATTTCAATGTTTGTTTTGGTTCAAATATTTTCAGTTACATTCTGTGTTCCAATTTAAACTATATTTGATTTTATGGATGCTGTGTTTCCAGAGACACACAAGTATTGATGATAACTGACATGTTTCTTTTGTTGTTTTATGTCCCTACCACAGGGAGTGCTGAAATTTTGATGAATCACCAGGTATTTAAAATATAGCTTCGTGAACAGCGACTAACAAAGTGAAAAGGCGACCCACAAATCTGGAAGGAACGTGAAAGTTCTACTTCTCCTAATCAACTACATCATGGTAGTTGATTTAGTAATGAAAAGTTATATCCCTAAACTTCTTAATTAATTTTACCATGCTCACTTTTGAATAATTAAAAAAACTACATGCTGGAGATCTTTTCCATATTTTAAATATAAACTCACAAGGTTAGCTATAAAATTTATATACCCTTTAACATTATAATATTGTTCGTATCCTAAGTTAGAGAAGTCATCTAACAGATTAATACCACCAAGAAGTTCTTTTAGCGGTAACCGCACCAAAAAATTGACATCAGAAATTTAGTTCACTTTCTTTACCGACTTGTCAAATTAACATTTCAGAAAACCTGCTATGTGGCGAAGCCTTCTACGGATAACGCAAGACTATATATATATTTTTTTGGAAACTAGTAATATTAATAATTCTTAGTTATGAGTCCACCACCAGGAATAACAAAATCACAGTCCCAAATAATACAAAATTGGTAAGGATCCAGAAGATCCAGCTAAGTTCAAAATAAGATTGACCAATGTCGATACAGTTAGACCAGAGAGTATCCAAAATTATACAGTTCAAATCTCAGTTCAGACGAACAAATTAAAACAAGATCAGGAGGAATTCTGAAGATCATTCCTTAGAGACATTTGCTGAGAAAATAGGAGTCCTGGGATTAAGATTTGTAGAAGATGGCCTTAAATTTGACTGGTCTGTACTTCAAGAATTTTACAAATCTATGATAAATTATAATAAGACTTCTCTTTCAAAACCTATGTCCAGATTTACTACCCAAGTATTCATAAGTGAAATAATATGAAGTAAAATCAACCTCCATGAGTTAAAAACACTACGAAAAATTCTATTGTTTCTCTCTTTCCAGATGCACCAAACCACAGTCGAAATAAACACAAGCCATCCATGCTCCGGTATTTCAAAAACACATTGTGGTTTATAACTAAAGAGATCATTCATATGATAATATACATGATACATAAGGTTATTGACAAAATTTCCAGACAGATGTTGCAAAAGAACAATGGATAAACAAATGTGACACTGTTTCCAAGTAGCAATTACACATAAGACATATTTCTTGACCAATCCATCCCTTTTTTGTAAGATTGTCCCTTGTTAATATTTTATTAGACACAGCTAGCCAAGTAAACAATTTAACTTTTAATGGCACCCAAACCTTCCATATGGGCTTATACAAATGAAATCTCAGCCCACCATCATTTATAACTTTATAACATGAATTAATTGTAAAAGACAAATGATGATCAACTTACCAGCAGATTTTATCTTTTTCCATTTGAAGTTGGCTTTTCACAGAAGTCTTTTTATATTTTGCTATTTTATACAAATCCAGAAATTTATATTTCAAGGGGGGAGCCATTAATCCAGTTATTTTCCTAGAAAATGGTGTCCTCACCATCACCCACCTCTACAGTAGTAAAGCAATTAAGTATGGTAAAGCAAGACTTAAGTTGATGCCAAATAGAAGAGCATTTTCTATCTGATAAATTAAGCAAAGCCCCCAACCCAGATCTGACATAGTATCTGGCTATTAATAGAGTGGGCCATTTTAAATTTGGGACGTAGTTCTAGAACTTCCATAGCAATCTACATTTAAGGGCCATGCTGAAATTTTTGAAATTTATAATGCTCTACCTCCTATGCTCTTTGGACCTACATAGGCTGCCTAGTTCACTAAATGTTAACCCTTTTTGGTTATAGGTGTAGATTGCCAAAGGAATCTGCTTCTAAATCGATTAATTTCCTTTTCCGCCCACTTAGATAAATATAATATTGAGAGGTAGTAAGGTGGAATCGCAGATAATACAGAATTAACTAAAGTTAATTTGTCCTCTAAAGAAAGGTATTTAGCCTTCCATGTTGATAACTTATTTGATATTTTCTCTATGACTGGTGTTCAATCCTTGTAAGTGGCCTTTCTATGATGCAGTGGAAGGCCTAGGTAAGATATTGGTAAAGTTCCAACTTGACAACCCAAAATGTTACACCCACGCTCGACTACAATTCTAGAGACACCCATGCCAATCAGGGAGAACTTTTTGAAATTTATTTTAAGTCCAGAGTAAATTTGAAAGCAACAGAGAATTCTCTTAATGTTTATCAAGTTATTTGTTCCTGAGGATAGAAATAGGATTGTGTCATCAACATATTGGATATTTATTATGTTTGGACCCTCATTTGGAAATTAGATCCCCAAAATAAGATTATTACTTACAGCCAACATCAGCATCCTATTAAGAATATGGGAGACAACTATAAAAAGGAGGGGGAAACAACATAAACTAGTAAACTCCTCTTGCTTCAACAATGGCTGTAGATCTCTGCAGAAACGTGGCCCCTGCTACCTACCCTGACAACCTTAGATCTCATGCCTCCGCTGCCATGAATATCTACAGAAACGTGGCCCATGCTACCTACCCTGACAGCCTCAGATCTCATGCCTCCGCTGCCATGAATATTTACTATCAATCAACTGGTGAAGAAAATCCTAGAGACTGCAGCTTCAGTAATTTTGGTCTCGTCGTTTTGACTAATCCAAGTAAGTATTTCTTCAATTTTCATCTTGATACACAAGGTCATTAATACTGAAAACTGTGAAACATATTATCATGCACAGCATGGAAGTGTTACGTTTTCTCCAATTTTATTGTGGCTGAATTCAAAATTGTTACTATCTAGCAATACTTTTAAATTCTGTAATAGTTGCACTCAGATTGGTTTTATATCCTTTTTTACGAGTTATGATAGCTGCTATTACCCATGATAAGTACCACCAACATGAGCAATCTAGAAGTTTTTCCATGGAAGGATTAAAATGAATAAAGGGACACACCTTTATCTAGTGTTCGTCTTGCAGCTGGAGCTCCACTATTCATATATTACAGTAACATTATGCTTAGTTTCAGCAGATCTCTTAAAAAATGTTGTATTTATAGGAGATAATAGATATATGGGTGTGTCTATGGTATCCACATGGTACCAAAAATTTTATTAGATACCAAAACTTTGAATCTTAAGCATTCATTCAAACATATGGATGATGGGATTTATAATTACAAATAAACAATTATAACTACTAATAGATAGTTACAACTCAATGAGATAACTCCATGGGTGCCATAGAATTTTCCCATGTATATATATATAATCTAATGAAACCAATATTACCATGGGTGTATTGGATCAGCAATGCGCAAGGTTATCACACTGCAGTTTTCTAAAAAAGGTCCAGTGACAAACAAAATCCAGTATAAATTGCAAATATCGATTTATACATTAAGCATAAATGCATGCATTGTTTGTAACAGAACAATGATCCGAATACTCATATGACACATTAGCCACCAATATGACAAGACATCTGTGCCATTGACCAGCTGCTACTTACAGCAGAATCATTCAAGATGACACAAACGAGAACACCATTAAGACGCACCTGGAGCTCTACCTCAATTCCGCCCGAGTGGTAGTGACCGACACATATAAGTTTCCTTGAGATTCGATTTGTTCGATGAAGTGAAAATCAAAGCATAGACCGCCTTATTCGCATTCATTGGCGCAATATCCACCGCCATGAACCTCTTCCCGTTCATTTCCTTCCCACACCCATCCAAAACCCCACCTTTCTCGTTGCGGACACGTTTAGCACCGTTCAAACTACTCACCGTTGTCGCTGCCGCCATCGCCGCCTTTTTCTCCTTCTTCTCCCTCAACCTACCCTTCTCCTCCTCCATCCTCTCCCTCAACACCGCCACCTCCTCCGCACTCCCATTAACCACAATCTTCTCCTCCTCCGTAAACTCCCTCCAGCAAACAAGACACCCTTCTGCCTTCACCTCCTTCATCGCCTTCGCGCTCACCACGTGCCTGCACCCCCACAGCGCTAAGAACCCGCACTTCCCATTAAACTCCAACCCGGTGATCGGGCACCTGAACCTCGTCTCCTCCCCATCCCACCTGGGAATCTCCTCCAAGCAGACCTCCACCATGTCCTTCATCCCGCGGACGTACCTGAACTCCTTCGGCAGCTTCTTCTCGAGCAAGGCCTGCAGGAGACTCTCCTTGTTGAAGACGTTGCCGAGCCTATCGCCGATGCAGGGAGGGGAGAGAGGCTCGAAGGAGAGCGCGCAGGTGGTCCACTTGCACAGCCGGGCTTCGTTTGGGTCGACCTTGTTGGGCTTCTTCATGGCGTACATGTTGAGGTAGCAGTCGCGGGACTCGATGCAGGTGGAGCCTCCATCGCCACCGCCTCCGTGAATGCGGAGGCAGAGGGTGAGGGTGGAGAAAGGTGTGGTCTTGGAGAGGGATGGGGTGGAGGTGGAGGAGAAGAGCTTGCCGTTGGAGGAGAGGTAGAAGGAGTTAGAATCTAGGGTTTGGGAGGAAGGGAGGAGGGAGGAGGGAGGAGAGGAGGTGGTGGAAAGGGAGATTGGGGTCTAGAGTTAGGGTTTGGGTTGGGATTTGGAGGTCGGGGATGGAGAGGAAAAGGGGGATTGAGGTCGCCATTGCTGGAGGGGAGAAATGGGGGTAATTAGTAGGGATTTTGGATTCGATTGCATTTTTATACTAGTTTGTTTTGCAAGAGAATACCGACTAGAAGGATCCGGGAAAACCGATTAGAGAATAATCGGATAACGCGGGCGTAAATTGTATGGTTCTAAGTTGAAATACGTTGGAAGGATCCGATCGAAAGAGGACGTAAATATTAATTAGTTTTGGGTTGGGTTTTCTTTTTGTTATTGGTTGACATGGGTGTTTTAATGATTCATGAGATCATAGCCGTATGGTGAATTGGTGATGGTATTTTGTGGCTCGGTTATGTTGCAATCGAACCTCTTGTTAATTGTTATGGTAAGATTATTTTCCATTGTTATTAAAATTATATATATTATAATCAAATCAAAGAATATATCTGTATAATACAAATAATGGATAAAGATTTAGATTCAATATTATAGAAAATTTAAAAAATAACATCCATATCTATATCCATATCTTGTTGAAATAGATATAGATATTCCATATCCTTTAAAAGATAAATACGAATACATATATACGACGAATATTCCATATTTGTATGTATCCTGCACCATGATCTTCCTCCTACTCTTTCTCTCTTCTTCACTTCCTCTTACTCTTTCTCTCTTCTTCACTCACTTTCTCTCTCTTCTCATGTCAATTGTGCAATGGGATTAATCCCTTTTATCATTTTATCTCCTATTCACCATATGACTTGGTTTTAAACCAAATCAAATTATACTAACGTGAATGCCACATGTGGCTTTAAGCCACTTGTGGGCTGGACTCCACCATAAGCCCAACAATCTCTCCTTCTAACTCATGAAGAAGGGAACCTTAGTCTACAACTTTCACAAGGAGCTCATTCCAACGGATTGGCTGTACAACTCAAGCTTATCCAAAGGTTTTTTTTTTCGTGTCAATTTTCTTGAACTTCATTGACAATTTTTCAATCACATCACACAATTAATGGTATTTAACATCAATGTGCTTTGTTTGAGAATAATATAAAGTGTAAGGAAATTTTAGAGGAGGGAGAGCTTTGCTAGGGTTCTGGCGGTGGGGAGTTTCTCTCTGGTGGCTTTCAAGCATCGTCCTTGTGGGAGGGCCAACATTTTCTAGGGTTTCCATGTGGATTGTCTGCAGGCGTTCTCATGACTAGCGGCGTGGTGTGCTTTTGTTGTTCACGGTTTTCTGCTCTAGGTTGGGTTTTCTTGGCCCCAATGCTGTGGTTTTTTTCGACAGTTAGGGTCCCAATTTCTGTGTTTTTGGCGATAGGGCTACACCAATAGTGTTGGTTTTTTAGCTGGCTCTCTATTTTGATGATAACAAAACATATTTGTGAGCTAACTTTCTTAATAAATCAATGAAGAGTTCTCATAGACAAAGAAGGACCACATGTGCAAAACCAAGTGAAGATTATTGAAGATTGAAGACCAAGTGTTTATTGTAATCAAGTGTAATGTAATTGTAATATGTTATACTCTAGGATCTTGTAAAAGTCTCCCAAATACTCCCATAGTACCTTAGGAAAATAGCCTTAGCCTTAAAACTTATCATTCATAGATCATACTGATTATTAAGCTAAAACAGGACATTTCAGTATATCAAAATTACTTAGTATACCGAAATCAGGCTGATTAAGTAAAGTCTTGAAAATGACTACAACGGCATACCGAAATTCATCAGTCTATCGAATTATCCGACCGGTACAGAAATCAAAGTTAAAACTGCATATCGAATTATTTCGGCATACTGAACTAGTAATCGTTAGAGAGACGTTCGACACATTCTTATACCCATGTTTTCCTATAAATAGGCTTCCATTTATCACCTACAAACATACTAATTGTTCCTAGACATATAGAGCTTCAAGCTACATAAGTTCATAAACATACCACTCCGATTTTATAAGAAATACTCCTAAGGCAAGAAGAGCTCCTTTTCATCTATTCACTTAGTCAAATTGAGTTTGGGAGATTGTGTAGACACCTTGATTTTGAGGCGGCTCGTAGGTGAACTCTCTAGAAGATGTTGCTTTGGATATGGCAAGCCTAACCTCTTTTGAGCTTTATTTGGCATCTTGGTTGTCCTAGGCCTATAACAAACTCATGGTTCGATTAACAAATCAAGCAGCTAGGTGGAGAGTACCAATGTGGAGCACCAAATAGGAGCACCGAGCTGGCGCACCAAGATGGCGCATCAAGTAGGCGCACCAAGCTGGCGCACCACGTAGGCGCACAAAGCTGCCGCACGACCATTTTTCTAGGTGCTGGCTGTTGACTTTCCATATTCTGTGCTGGTAACCTTCCCTTGTGAGTATTCCTCCATGAGCTACGCAAGTATGTTGAGTTTCGAGGCTATTAGCATCCCAAGGAGTTACTTCTTCATCCTCTTTAAAAGGCTATCCATAAGCAACATTTTGGCTTGGGCTGTCCACCCTCTCTTAGCAACTCATCCACTCCTAGCAACCTGCACCCCAACTTTCAGAGCACACCCTTGCATTTCTGAGCACTCCCAACTGTGTTCAAAGCAACAAGGAGGAGATGCCTTGAGCCATCCAAGGAGGAGACACCCTAGGTAAGGTAAGTTCCTTACCCATCTCTCCATATAGGTTTTACATAATATTTTGGATAAAACCTGCAACTAAGCTGATATATTGTCTATATAGTGATGTTCTTTCGTGCCTTTTTGTGTTATTTTGGATGTTCATGATGTTCCCTTCTATGTTCATTGCTTCATTGCCATAATAATTTTTGCACTGTATGATATTTTTAGTAATGAATCATAGTCCAATGTAACAACTAGCTATGGAACATGAACTCTAACGCATCCTCTTTACATGTTTTATCATTTCCGCGTGATCCTTAAGTCGACCAAATCACTGCATGAATCATAAAATCCATCATCAGTAACTGCAATCCTTGTAAACCCACGAACATGCATGACTTGAGGAGAGAATGATAAGAGTGTTTTAATGCTTGTTTATTTAACATGACTAAGTTCATTGGCATCTAGGTTAATGGTCTGAACAGACAATAGCCCAATTAGTTGCATGCTTCTAGCACAGACTCTGAAATCACACTGCAGTTTGAAACAGGGTATCTAGGGCACACCAACCTGGCCCACCTGGTTGGAGCACACACCTGGCGCACGAGCCTGGTCGTAGGATGCAAACAGTAGATTTTGCATCATGGTTTGCATGCTTTTCTGTTCGTTTTGGATCCTGATCTTTTTGGGGTTTGATCTTTGATATGCCATGTCCTCGCTTACATAATTTCAACATATAATAGCACTGTTTGTTTTAGTTTTGCACCTAGTGAAGTTAGCTTGCCACTTGGATTTAGTGAACTGATTGCTTTTCAAGATTCTCTGTGTAGAGTTCTTTTGCATCAGTCTATGATCCAGATCCAAGTAACATAGCTGGTATTCATTAGCTTTTATCAGAGTAGGGTTGTGTGGTCTTGTGTGAGGCATATTGCCCTTGAGCATAAGACCCATATCATGTTTTCTTGGTTTCCCTCTTTCCATTGTGACCTTGTGGAAGAAGAGAGGGGAATTCACATGTGATTAGGTGTTTTAGATGTCCATGATGCGTTTTCAGATGGTTTTATGCACATTTGCAAGATTTTATATAACTTTAGTGGCACACTTTTCTAGCACATATCAGTAGAGCACATAGGTGGCACACTAATCTAGCGCACCACACAAGCGCACCTGCCTGTTTTTCACTGCACACTGTGGCTTTTTGGCATGAAATTTAATATGATTCCCGATTTTCATTGCCTTTAGTTTTCTTTGGGTGTCCTCCTCGATATATCAGGGTGACTCCAGTCTGTTTCATCCACATTTATGCATGATAGCTTAGGTTTTGCATATAGTAAAGCGAGGACGTTAGCCACTCAGTTCCATTGGATCTGTAGTTGTATCCGTGCGATATCTTTGCACCGATGTTTGATCCACAACTTGGGTGACCTTTCTGAACATTTGGACATATCCTACAGTCCCTCTAACCCCTGTTTAGCATAAGGTACCACTTGCATATAGTGTCGCATTGCATATCACTCTCGGGCGTACAGAAACAGGCTGAAAAGTCAACATTCCATATAAGTAAATGAGAAATCCAAGAAAGATAGATTTTTCGGGCTCACGAGGGTGCCTAATACCTTCATCGTGCGTAACAGGGATCCTTGCCCATTTTCTGGTTCATGTTGACCTTTTCCAATGGTTTTATTACATAGTTTTAATATTTAAAACGGTTTTCCTCGTCTTCCGTTTTTAAATAGACTAGGTGGCGACTCCTGCATTTTATTATTGTTTTTGCCGTGACTTTGCTGGTCCTCGCGCATGTAGCCTTCCGCGCCATGCACGAGGTTGCCGCCGGCATGGTTACAGATTGTAGGAAAAGCGTTGTAAAATCTAAGTGTAATATTCTCCAGTTGTGAGAAAGGAGCCGCGGTTTTTACGGAACTTGACAAGGATTCGTCAAGGTTGTATGACACAATCATGGCCCGAACCAAAATTAAGTTTGAGGTAACTCTCGCTAGGAAGACTAAACCACGATAAATCATTGTGTGCATATTCATTCTCTCTCATTCCTTTTCTTTGTATGCTTTAGTTTAATATCAAAATTCTTCATTTTAGCTTGTTTACTTGTTGACAATTTGAAATTGTGCGAATTGCCAAAAAACCTTAAAATTAGATAATTTCTCATTAAATCACTATTCATCCCCTCTAGTGAAACCTAAGATTATAACAATTGGTATCCGATTCTTGTTCATCTAGGTTAAGATTTAACAATATTCTAGATAATGGCTTCTAGTTTATTTTACAATAATTTTGTAAAGAGACAAAATATTCATAGGCCATCATATTTTGATGAGAATAATTATAATTATTGGAAGATTAGAATGCAAATATATCTAAAATCCAATGATTTTGATTTGTGAGATATAGTTGTGTGACCATGCCCGCCCGGGGATCCTACGCGAAGTCGCACCAGAGGGAGGAAGTCACAACCATACTAGGATGGCGAAAGCGTAAGATAGGATAGAAACGAAAAGAAAAGAAGTCGTCACCTAGTCTTTTAAGGAAAAGGCGAGGAAAAACACAAATAAAACACAAAGGATTAATGCATGAGATGCAAATATGAAGGCCAGATGTCCACAAACCAGAGGATGAGTTAGGATTCTTATTACGCATGGAGAAGGTGTTAGCCAACCCCGTACACCCGAGAAATTCGATCTTTCTAGTCCAATTCTCTTATTAGAGGTTGAATGAATGTTTGCTAAGCCTAGATTGTGCTCTAATCATGCTAATATGAATGCCAAGACAAGATTAGATAGAGATGCGAGATGGTACGTGAAAACTGCGAAGAAATCCATACGAAATAATAAAATCACAAAATACAATACGCCAAAGAAATCCACATTAAATAACAAATTTTTTTGCGAGAAAGGCTCAGGAAAGTATACACAGCTCAAGAAAACCAAAAATGCAATCAAATCAAATCATCAAAATCCTAAAAAACATCGTAGGAATCAAAATGGAAAAACTGCAAAGAAGTCTGCATAAAACAGGTAAACTGTGATATGTGAAGAAATTCACATAAAATGACGATGTTTTTGGAAAAAATACTCTGAAAAACCACACTGACATCAAGAGCATCAAAAATGCGATAGACCCAAATCATTAGAATGATGGAAAATATCACGGAAATCGAGATGAGAAAATGGCAATGAAGTCCACGTAAAACTGGTAAACAATGACATGTGAAGAAATTTACATAAAATGACTGTGTTTTTGGAAAGAATGCTTTGAAAAACCATACTGATATTAAAAAGATAAAAAGTAAGGCCAACCCAAATCATCAAAATCGTAGAAAGAGTCGTGAAAATCAAAAAGGAGAAATAATCCGCAAGCTAGCCAATGTGGGTCTCTCGGTTAGTTAGTGTACGCCTTCATGCAATGAAATCCAAATTAAATCGAAAAATCCAAAACATAGGAGTAAAGGAAATCAAATCGAATGTTGGGTGAAGGATTCTAAAAATGAATAAGGAACAAATACATAGAAAATCACATGGGATGCAGATTCGCTTGAAAAGGATGGGACAATGTGCAAATGTGATGAGAACTATGCAAAATACATGAATATGTACCTAAATGTGTAAAGGTGCTAAGGAATGACTTAGACAAAGATTATGCATGGCTTATTGCAAGAACTAACATGCAGATGCATTAATTGATGGCATAGGGGTAATTTGGTCATTTTAATGGTCAGAAGTGATAAATGCATGTATGGGGATGATGCGTGGTCTGAGATATGCCAGAATGTATGCGTAATGTCAGGAAAATGTTATTTGCAAGAAACATGAAAAGGACAAGGTCTTAAAAACAATAAAGTATTGTAAACATAGTAAAGGACAAGTGTAAAGACAAAAAGTACAAAATTCACAAAAATGATGAAAACCTAGATCAAAATATATTCAACGACTTCTATTCTAATGTGCATAAGAAGGATCAAATGAAAATGTGGCACTGAGATGTGTGAAAATTGCAACTTGGTAATTTCCTGAAAACTCAAGGTCTAATATGCAAAATTCACACATAAGCGCAAATGTGAATGAAATATGAAACTAAAGATCAATTTACAATGCAAACTTGATTTTTGACTGAAATCTATGGTTAAGTGCAAAATATGAGACGCAATATGTTGAAAATATCAAAAATATGTGAGAAAACAATTAAAACCCTAAATGATGGATTTAAACTTAGTTTAAGGGTCTAGATGCAAATTTCCTATGTTCAGAGATTGTATGTTAAGAACCTAGGGGCCTACATACAAATTTACAGGACTTAAATGTGATAAAAATTAGAATTTTATGCTAATCAGTGTGATTTTGAAGTTTTATAGGGTTAAAATGCAAGTTTCATAGAGAAATTCATTTTTAAAAGTTCTGAGGGCAAAACGCAAAATGAAAAGAAGAAAGTTCAGGGTACATGATGCAATATTTACAGAAAAACATAAGCAACGTAACTTTAATTAAAAATCCAGGGGTTAAAGTACAAAATGTCAGGATTGAATTGTAACGTTAAAAAAAACTCATGGAAAAAGGTAAAAGAAAATAAAAATGACGGCCGTCGGCGATTCGAAGATCGTCGGTGACAGAGGACTTGGGAGGCCATCCAGGGCCTCCTAGTCGGCCGATCCCTCATCGAAGTGTGGGAAAAGCAAGAAAAGGAGGAGAGGTGGAGATCTATAGGCGTCGATGATCCATCCAACGGCCGAAAAGGTGGGTCGACGTCACCCCCGACAGTTCCTCTCCGGCGGCGGTGAGCTTTGCCAGCAACGGTCCTACGGATGTCTAAGCGGCAAACGGAGGGTCCAGTGAGCTTGAAAGAGGCACGACAAAGCTTTTCAGAGCGTCGGGCACGACCGTGGCAGCCTGGGGTACACCACCCATCTCAGGCTCCAACGATGATTGCGGACGACGACAGGGACTGCGTTGCAATGGTGGAGACGTTCGAGCTGCGATTAGGGAATGTTCGGTGGACCACAGGGGAGCTTTTAGAGGCATCAAACCGATTGGGGCGCAGTCAATGTGCTTTGCTCGCTCAGTGGGTTCGGCGACGGCAGTCAACGGCAGCGGGTGACGGCGGTCAATTGCAACGGGCGACGGCAGTCAACTACAGCAGGCGACGGCGACGGTCCCTGGGCCACAATAGGCCAAGGAAATCACCATCTAAGCGACGGAGGCTTAGGGAAAATGAGGAGAGAGAAGGGGAGAGGCTTCGGGTACTTCTGTTGACCCGAGAGGCCATTGGCCTCGTCGATGGTGGTGAATCTACCACCGAAGAAGAGGAAGACGACGCAACAAGAAAAAAAAAACGCAAAAAAAAACCAATTCTAATGAAGCAAATCACATAGGGAAACAGGAATGCATCTATGTTATACAAGGGGACGGAAGATTACCTGAGTCGTGGTGTTTCCCGACGGCATCCTAGCGACGGCACCCCTCTATCATGAGTGTTCGGAGTTGCGAGATGACAGTGATTCGAGATTGCTTGGGACTGCGAGAAGAGGTTGGATTGAGGATTGGGGTTTTTCTTCTGGGTTCTCAGCGTGTGTAGAAGGCTTTCAGGAGCTGGAAGGAGAAAGAGAGGAGGGCTTTTTCCTCTATTGGTGGCGAGAGGTCTCTTTCAAACTCCGGCCAAGCTCTCCCACGCCGTCGATCCTCTTTCCAGTTGCTGAGCGTTGTTGGATCGGGCGTGAGTTGGAGGAGGTCTGGTCGGGGATCCTGCGGGAGGAGGATTGAGCACTAGAGATCAAGGGATTGTTGCCAGAAATTGCAGGCCGAACGTCGAAGATTATGGAGCCGCTGGAATTATTTTCCCTATTAAATAAGTTCTCTGGTTGATGAAGGTAATAGGGTGTATTGGGCTGAAATGGGCCTGCGAGTGGGTTTTTTTTTTTGGTTTTTCTGGTTTTTGTTTTAGGATTTTTTTAGGGATTTTAGAGTTTTGGTTTTAGGTTTTTATTTGGGTTTTGTGATTTTAATTAAATTCTTTATTTTGTGATTTATGGATTAATTAATTAGTTTTAAATTAAGGTTTTTTTAGGATTTTAATTACTTTGGGGTTTTTAGGATTTTAATTATTTTAGTGTTTTGGATTTTAATTATTTTAGTGTTTTGGATTTTAAATAGGATTTTGAATTTAATTAGGGTTTTTGGGTTTTAATTAAGGTTTTTTTAGTTTAATTTGTGTTTTTGTGTTTTAATTAGAGTTTTAATTTAGGGGTTTTAGATTTTAATTATAGTTTTTAGTTTAGTTAGGGTTTTTTGGGTATAATTAATTAGGGTTTTGAGTTTAATTAGGTGATTTTAAATTAGGGTTTTTAGGGTTTTGAGTTTAATTTAGGTTTTTTCCTTAAATTTAAATGGATTAAAGGTTCTAAAATGGATTTTATTTGATTTTGATTTTAATTAGGATTTTCTCTTGATTAATTTGGATTTTAAGTGGTTTAAATGGATTTTATTTGATTTTGACTTTAATTAGGATTTTCACTTGATTAATTTTGATTTTAAGTGTATTTAAGTGGATTTTATTTAATTTTTGTTTTAATTGGGGTTTTTTTTATTAACTTGGATTTTAAGTGGATTTAAGTGGATTTTATTTAATTTTGGTTTTAATTAGAGTTCTCACTTGATTAAATTGGATTTTAATTGGATTTAAGTAGATTTTATTTGATTTTAGTTTTAATTGGGGTTTTTATTTGATAAACTTGGATTTTAAGTGGATTTTATTTAATTTTGGTTTTAATTAGGGTTCTCACTTGATTAAATTGGATTTTAAATGGATTTAAGTTGGTTTTATTTCATCTTAGTTTTAATTATGCTAATGGTTTTGGTGTAGTTAGGGTTTTGGTGGAATTAGGGTTTAGGTTTAGTGGTTGCAATCAGAGCATCTTTCCAGAAAAGCCTGCTGCCAAGTGATTGCAAAATCGGGGTGTCTATGAGTTGTTAATTGATATATTCTTAGTATGAAAGGCTTTAAAAAATGGAATAAAAATGAGGTGAAACTTGCTACATTTGATGCTAATGAATAGAATATCGTATTTTGTGCAATTAGTCATGGTCAATTTAATCATATTTTTAACTGTAGCATTTCTCATGATGCTTGACATATTTTAGATGTTACTCAGGAAGGTATAAATCAAGTAAAAGAAATAAAAATTAATATGCTTGTGCGTAAATATGAAATGTTTAAAATGCAACTAAATGAATCCGTTGGTAACATGTTTTCTAGATTTTTTTAAAAGTACAAATAATTTGCAGTCACTTGGAAAAGAATTTTCCCAAAGTGATTTAGTTTGAAAAATACTTAGACCCCTTACTCCGGTTGGGATAAAGAGACAACTGCTAATGAAGAATGAAAATATCTTTCTATATATTCCTTGGAAAAACTTATAGGAAATCTCACCTCCTATAAAGCATAAATGATTGAGAAAGAAATAGAGAAATTTTCAGAAAATAAGAATGTTGTATTTAATGCTTCTATCGAATCAGATGATTTTGTCGAGGAAGATTTTTCCTTTATTACTAACAAGTTTAAGTTATCTTTAAAGAAGAATAGAAAAACCTAGAAAAAGAGAGCTCTCAAAGCAACTTGGGACGATAGTGACAATTTAATCGATGAAGAAAGTTCATCCGGTGGTGAAGTAGCTCACTCCATGGCCATATCAAGTAAGACATCATCTTTAGATAATACTGAAGATTTTTTCAACTGATGAATTACTTGATGCTTTCAATGAGATCTATTTAAAACATAAGTCTTTGAAATGTAAGTATAAAAATATGCACAAAAGCTTGATTGATCTATCTCATGAAAAAGAACTTACTTTTAAAGAAAATGAAGATTTGAGAAGTAGAAATAAAGTTTTTGAATTAGAAAATGAAGTTTTGAAAAATGAATTGAATATTATAAAAGAGAGAATTGCTATTTTGAAAAATGATATTGCATCATTTAAAACCAAAAGTAATAGTTTGCATAATGATGTTAATAAACTTGCAATTAGTAAGAAAAATCTTAATGCAAATAAATATAAAAATAAAAATATGCATAGAAATGACATTCCATATGAAAATAGATTTATTAGAGCTATAAATAATGAAAAATATGAATTTGTTATTAAGAAAAAAGAAAGAGGAAAACGGATTCCAAAGATAAGAAATAATAAGACTAACCCTTTTGAACCCAAAATAATGTGGATATCAAAGTCACTATTGAATGGTTATGCCTGTTTTCTCTAAAGAGGAGAAGGAGAAGATGATTGAGACTAAAAATGATTGAATCCCACTGAAAATGCATGTTTTAAATCTGTATGAAAGTTCCTATTGAATATTAATTATTAAATTAAAAAAATGTGTTAAAGTCATGTATTTTGGAAAATAAAATATCATAAGATTATATGATGTTTTATTAAAAAATATGCTTTGAGGCATTCACTAATTCGTTGTTCTATTTTGGAATGAACGATTGTTTTTATTTTAAAAAATCTTCTGTTGCGATATACCGTTTTTGGACGATTGATCGATTATTTATGGTTGGTGATTTTAATTGTATTTACCATGGTCTGTACTTATTATTGAACATTATCATGCCTTAATAAACCACTTGAATTGATTCATATGGATTTGTTTTGCCCCAGTAGAACAATAAGTCTAGGAGGAAAGAGATATGTTTTTATTATTGTTGACGATTTTTTACGATTTTCTTGGATTTTATTCTTTGTAAATAAAAATGATGTTTTGCATGAATTTAAGAAGTTTTGCAATAAGGTTCAAAATGAAAAAGGTTTAAAAATTGTAAAAATAAGAAGTGATCATGGTGGGAAATTTGAAAATGAAGATTTCAAAATTTTTTGTGAACTAAATAGATTTGATCATGTTTTTTTCTTCTCAAGGGCTCCACAACAAACGAAGTAGTTGAAAGAAAAAATAGAACCATTCAAGAAATGACTAGGAGCATGCCTTTCGAAAACAATTTGCCAAAACATTTTTGCGCTGAAGTAGTTAGCACTGCATGTTACATTTTGAACCGTGTTTTACTAAACCGATTTTAAACGAAACTCCATTTGAACTTTAGTTTGCAAAACTCTTAAAATTTCTTATTTTAAAGTTTTTGAGTACAAGTGCTTTATTTTAAATACCAAGGATAATCTAGACAAATTTGATTCTAAGACTAATGAAAGTATTTTTCTAAGATATTCTTTTTGAAGCAATGCATATAGAGTGTATAACAAAAGAACATTAACTGTAGAAAAATTCTTACATGTAAACTTTGATGAAAAATTTAATAAAATCTCTACTATTGATTGTGAAGAAGAAAATTATGAAAATACATTTGAAAATCTGAATTATGAAGATGTAAATAAGAATAAGGTTGAAAATAAAACTAAGGATTGGCAATACATGGCTAATCACCCTAAGGAATTTATCATAGGAGAAGTTTCTAAAGGAATAATGACTAGATTCAAAATTGATCATGAATGTGCCACATATTTATTTGTATCATCTATTGAACCCAAAATTGTAGATGAAGCATATGGTGATGAATTTTGCTCCATTGCCATGCAACCAGAGTTGTATCAATTTCAACAAAATAATGTTTGGAAACTTGTTCCTAAACCACTAGATCATCAAGTCATAGGCACAAAATGGATTTTTAGGAACAAATTAGATGAATTAGGAAATATAGTTAGAAATAATGCAAGATTAGTAGCTCAAGGTTTTAAAAAAAGCCAAGATTAGTAGCTCAATGTTACAATCAAGAAGAGGAAAATGATTTTGATGAAACTTATGCATCTCTTGCTAGATTAGAATCAATTTGGATGTTATTAGCATATGTAAGTCACATAGCCTTTAAATTATTTTAAATGGATGTTTAAAGTGCTTTTTTAATGACTTTATTGAAGAAGAGGTATATGCTCAACAACCTTTAGGATTTGAGGATAAAACTCATCCCGATCATGTGTATAGATTAAACAAAGTCTTGTATGGACTTAAACAAGCATCTAGGACTTGGTATGACCAGCTTAAGAATTTTCTAATTGAAAAAGGGCTCAATATTGGATTGGTAGACACTACATTATTTGTCAAACAAAAATGATTAGGATATTCTATTAATTCAAATTTATGTAGATGATATCAATTTTGGATCTTCAAATATGACATTGTGTGAAGAATTTTCTAAAATAATGAAAATGAATTTGAAATGAGCATGGTGGGAGAATTATCCTTCTTTCTAGGATTGCAAATCATACAAATGAAGAATGGAATCTTTATTAATCAAGAGAAATACACTAAGGAATTGTTGAAAAATTTTGGAATGGAAAATGTTAAAGTTGCAAAAACTCCCATGAGTTCATCACTCAAACTAGATAAAAATGAAAATGGATTAAATGTTGATCAGAAAAAATAGAAAGGGATGATTGGATCTCTGTTATATTTAACTGCTAGTAAATCAAACATCATGTTTAGTGTATGTTTGTGTGTAAGATTTCAAGCATCACCTAAGGAATTACATTTAACCGCTGTTAAGAAAATTTTTAGGTATTTACAAGGATCTAGAAACTATGACTTATTCTTTCGTAGAGATTCCTCACTTGATCTTCTAGCTTATAGTGATGCTGATTTTGCAGGTTGTAAAAATGATAGAAAAAGTACTGTGGCACATGTCAACTTGTGGGACACTCTTTAGTATCTTGATTTATCAAAAAGTACAATGTGTTGCATTTTCAACTACTAAGGTTGAATATATTGCAATTGGATGTTACTCTGTCTAAGTTTTATGGATGAAACAAACCTTAAAAGGCTATGGATTAAATCTTTCAACAACATCGATCTTTTGTGATAACACTAGTGCAATTAATTTATCTAAAAATCTGGTACACCATTCTAGGACTAAGAATATAGAAATTAGGCAACATTTTCTTAAAGATCATGTAATGAAAAATGATATAAAATTAGAATTTATCTCTACTAAAGAACAATTGATAGATATATTTACCAAACCTCTTGATGAGCAACAATTTAATAAAATCTGAAGAGAGTTAGGAATTTGCCAAATTGAGGACTTAGTATTAAAAAAATTAGAAAATATCCCTAATTTGGTGTTCTGAATTAGTTCAGTATACTATTGTGTATATCTTTCGGTCCACCAAGGAATTTTAGTCAATCGAAATTTATGTCAGAAAATTCTTGTTTTGGTTTTTTGTTTTTTTTTCAGACTACCAAATTTGCTGTTTTGGTCTTCCATTTTCATTCGGTTTGTTGAAATCCTCTGAGTCCATAGCTTAGAAAATTTCTTGATTCAGAAGTTCATAATGGACCAGTCTGGCAAAATTTATTGATTTGATATACCTTATCATCCAGAATACCGATAATTCTTTTGTTTTGTGCCCTAATTTTGAGCAGATCGGCATAATGCTGGTATTCGGTATACCAATTTTTTTTATTTTGGTCAAATAAATACGTTATAAACCTAAATTTTGAAATTTATCTCTTCATTTCTCCCACGAGTTGTCGTCACCTAACTTCGTCCATTTTCTTCCTCCTCTCTGACAAACCCCTCCTCGTGCTCCCTCCTTCCCAACTCCCTCTCGTCTCCCTTCCTCCACATTCTTCTATAATGTCGCCTAAGAAGACCATCGCTACTCGTCCCAAACACAAGGAAGCCCCAACTGTCTCCTCTACCTCCTTAGGCGACTTTTCCAATTAGTATTTCCACTTTGTCAATGTTGAGGCACTACAAGCTCACAGGGAACGTTTCGTAAATAGAGAGATACTCGCTAGTCGTCGGTTCTATTCCATGAACTAGGATCCATTGAATCCCTATTTGCCTTCCAATTGCTTGTTCCGTTTCAAGTCTCCATAGGAGAGAAAAAATATTACTTACACCTTGTCTCCCAAGTCCTTACATATTGTAACATCTGTGCTTGGATTTTTCCATTTTAATATAAACCATGGATTTCTTGTAATTATTTGTATATGGTTTATTAATGGTAAATCCAATTTGTGTTTGTTGGTTGTGGGCTCCCTCTGTATTCTGTGCTTTGGTTTCTCCCCTGTGGTGTGTTTTCTGTGGCTAGTGGGACGGTTCTGCATTGAGAACGGTGTTTGTAGTGAACCCGCTTGGGCTTGGGGGGTTTGGGCTTTGACTTGGTCAAGAGCCAGCCGTGCCTTAACCATCTTTCTCTCTCCGCATCCGTGACGAACCTGGAAGCCTCGTGAGCTAACAGGGGAGGACTGCCCGTTCCATCTCCTCCGCTCAGAGCTACGAGCAGCTGAGGAGCGTCGGCGGGATTCCGGGGAGGCTGGCATGGCGGGGAGCTTTAAGAGGAGGTGCTTGGCTTGGGGGAGAGGCAGAGAAGTTGAGAGGGAGCGAGAGAAGTGGGTGGTTGCTGCAGAGGCGTCGCGCGTCTGGAGAGCTCGCGCGAGTGTGGGGAGGCTGGGTTGGTGCCGTGCACCACCGGAGGAGGGTACACGAGGCTCGCCAGAGCCAGGTACGCGTTCCCATCCCTTCTTCTCTTTCGTGCAGCACATGCCATTTTAGGGCTGAGAACTTGTTGAATGCATGGAAATGATGTTTAAATCATGATAAAATGTGGAAATGATGTGAATGAGTTGGATAGCATGTTTAGGATGTTATCATGCTATTTTATGGGGTTTTTGTGTGAATTTTGGGGATATTGTAGAAGCATGCTACAGTGGTGGTTTTTGAGCTCCATGACTTCGTGATTTTCGTTAGAACAGCATGCTTAATGGATTTGTGATTTGTTTGAGGGGTTTTGAAGTAGACTTGGAGGTCTACACCCCATGTTTTATTGGAAAT
>JAMKQA010247953.1:0-28429 GCA_024699735.1 Posidonia australis
GTATGTTATATAAATTGCATAAGTAGTTAAGCTTGATTATACTTGTTAAATAATATCCTTTATATGCAATTTTCATTAATCTCTGAAAAGTAGTCAAAGTAATTAAAAAGTGTTAATTCTCTATTCACCCCCCCTCTAAAGGAGCTATTTTGATCCTACACACTTCTGTTTGAATCACACAACATGTGGAAGACCTAGCTATTAAGGAATTCATGCCATGTGGAATTCGATCAAGAAGTAGAACAGGTCAAAGTTATGATATGTATTAATTTGTTTTCTAGATGTGGTCCTTCTTTGCATAGTATAATTTATATCTAGTGTAGTGTATGGAATAGGAAACTTCTCCTATGAATGGTATCATGTCTTGGACTTCCCTTTTTCTTTTCTTTTTTGGTAACGATAATAATATTAGTAACATTTCTTGGTTATGAGTCCACCACCAAGAACAAAAAAATAGTTCCAAGTATTACCGTATCTTAGGATCCAGCAGATCCAATAAAACCAAAAGTAACTTGGCCATTTTAATGCATATTTGGCCGGGATCATTCAAAAATAATTGTATTACAACTCCCACTGAGGAAAGACCATTGAAATTGATAAAAGGAGGATAATCATGAAGAAGGGTCTTCACTAGAGTTGTGAGCTGAATGCATGGCCTCAGCGAGAGCGTTTGCTGAGAAGATAGAGGACACAAGATTTGAAATTGCAAATGCTCCCAAATTCTGGTGGTCCATGCTCAAAGAGTTTTGCATGTCCGTGTCAGATTAGATTAAAGCTTCCCTTTCAAAACCTGTACCCAAATTTGTTGTTCAGGCATACATAAGAGAAATAATTTGAAGTATAGTATACCTACATGAATTAACTCAATTACGAAAAAATCTACTATTTCTTTCCTTCCAGATACTCCAAATCACGGTCGAAATAAGCACATGCCATCTAGAGTCTGATAAAGCAAAAAGACATTGAGGCTTACGTCTGAAGAGATCATCAATATGATAAAACACTGGATACATAGGGTTCTTAATGAAGAATTTCCAAACTACAGATGCAAAAGGGTAGTGCATGAACAAATGTGAAACAGATTCACTATAGCTATTACACATAATGCATAAGTCTTAGCCAGTCCAATCTTTTTTCCTCAGATTATCTTTAGTTAGTATCCTGTTTGATACAGTGAGCCAAGTGAAGAGTTTAATTTTAAGTGGCACCCAAGCCTTCCATATGGGTTTGTACAAATGAAATTTCAGTCCACCATCGTTAATAACATTATAACATGAGTTGACTGAGAATGTGAAATTGTGTTCAGGGTACCAATAGATTTTATCTTTTTCCAAGTGAAGCTGAAACCCAAATAACATATCTACCAATTGGTCTACTTGGGACTGAATGACTTACAAATTAACTTGTTGCACAAGGCTACAGTCAGCATCAAATAAACTTTGGAAATCACTCTCAAATAGATGTAACACCCTTTTAATAGATGCCTTCTTGTGTTTAGCTATTTTATACAACTCAAGAAATTTGAGTTTTAGAGGGGTGCCATTAATCCATTTGTTTTCCCAAAAAATTGTATCCTCACCATTTCCTACTTCAAAGAAGGTAAAACAATTAAAAATGTTGAAGCAAGTCTTTAATTATTGCCAAATTGGAGAGCATTTCCTATCTGATATATTTAGAAAGGCCTCCCGTCCAAATCTAGAGCAATATCTAGCTTTTAGAAGAGTAGGTTATTTTAGATTGGGAGCACATGTCCACAATTTTCATAAATGCTTACATTTAAGGGCCATACTGAAATTCCTAAGATTAATAATGTTCCAACCCTTATGTTCTTTAGACATACATAAGACTGCCCATTGTATCAAATGATACCCCTTATTGTTAGGTGATGCAGATTGCCAAAAGAAATCTACTTTTAAGTCGGTTTATTTCCTTTTCAACCCTTAAGGGAAGGTGTAGTACCGAAAGGTAGTAGATTGGGATTGTAGATAAAACAGTATTTACTAGGGTTAATCTTCTCTTTAAAGAAAGAAATTTTACTTTCCATGTTGACAGCTTATTTGAGATCTTCTCGATGATTGGTGTTCAGTCATTATATATTGCCTTTCTATGATGTAAAGGTAGGTCTAGGTAGGTAATTAGCAAAATTCCAGCTTGACATCCTAGAATATCACATCCTTGTTCCACTATTGTCCCAGAGACACCTAAACCAGTCAAGGAGGACTTTTGAAAATTTATTTTAAGTTCAGAACCAGTTTGGAAACAACAAAGAATTCTTAGACTTCTCTTTTGTTGCTCTAGACTTTAGTGACTCTGCTGGTATCCTTTTAATTGCCTTTAAGCTCAAGTATGAGAAGCATTAATAAATTGAGAACGTAGATACGTAGTCTTCCTTTGCTAATGCTCCATCATAATGTGAATTTTTTTGTATCTTTCTAAATGTCTTTAACAGTCATGTTTGTTGTGTACAGATTTAATGACGTAAGCTTTATAAGATGCTAAACTCAACCTGAAGTCCAAAATTCTAGTAAAAAACAGGAGAGTCAGCATATAAGTTGAATATGCTTTTAATTTTAACTGTTGGATCACAAAGTAAATACTCACAGTTCTTGTACTTCTCATATATCATCAATTCATCACATTGTATTTTCCATCATGCATCCCACGTTCTTTTGCATCAATTTCTTCTACTTATGACCACTTTTGTGAGTGGACACTACGTTATAAAAAATATCTTTAAACTACATCTTGAATTTTCATGGACATGATGTTTCTGAACTTCTGTAACATAGGTTTTTCTATGTCTATGAACTTTAGAAGTCCTTGTTTTTAGATGGGTAAGCTTCAAGAACATTGACCACTCTATTGATAATGTTGTAGGTCTAGCATTGCGATATTGTAACCTTAATGTAGTGCAAACATATAATACAAACACATACTAACCATACACATCCAAGAAAACATAGATATGACAAGAATTGGTGTTAGTTGCAAAACCAGTTAAGGACACCAATAATTTAATTAGTCAGGTGGTGGTGGTGGTGATGATTGGTGGTGGTGGTGGCATCATGGATTACTTGTGCATGTTTGTATGGAATTTTTAAACAAACCCTCTGACATATTAGGGATGGTATACCCCAAACATATTGAATCCCAAAGACAAAACATATGGATACAAGTTCTCTTAGAATTCTCCGAGACAATTTTTTACTGTCTAGCTCATGATACTTGAAAATTAATGCCTTCACCTTACGTCTAGTTCCGTGATTGATAGCTCATTTGGAGTATATATCGTTGACTTGGTGGTGGATCGAGTTGATTCTTCAATGATGTCAGCCATTTTGCCTTCATCAACAGATTTTGTTCTACTATATCCACTGAGAAAAGCCGGTCGCGATGGGACATGGACAGAAACAGAGTAACTGTTTAGCATGAGAACAATAGTTGACATTGTTGGTCTATCAGATGGTATTTCTTGCACACATTGCAATCCAATCTGAATGCATCTCAAAGCTTCAGCCCGAGAATAAATTCCACCAAAAGAAGGATCCACTATGTCGGACACCGTTCCATTGGACAAATTGTCCCATACCTAGCAAGATCACATTCTTTGCATCAGTCTCCCATTATTAGAATATTATTGGTTTATCATATGATTAGAAAGTACACTTCAATTTAAATACGTACATAGCCTAGAAGATCTGTTGAATTCTCAGAGTCAAAGAACTCACTACTCTTTAGACCAGTCACAATTTCTAAAACTAAAACACCAAAGCTGAACACATCAGACTTATTTGAATATTGGCCTCTCATGGCATACTCTGGTGACATGTAACCACTGTAACACAACAATTTATTAGTGCTAATATATGATTCATCAGAAGATAGTATAGAACTTTCTTGTGTTGTATTAGTTGTTAATACTTACCATGTTCCTGCAACTTTGGTGGTGGTAGCTTGAGTTTGATCACTATCAAAAAGTCTAGCCAAGCCAAAGTCCGAGATTTTAGGAATCATGTCTGAATCTAATAGAATATTGCTTGCTTTCAAATCTCGATGTATGATTTTGACTTGAGATTCTTCATGAAGATAAAGCAACCCTCGGGCAATTCCTCCTACAATCTTGTACCTTTTCTCCCAATGAAACTGTTCTTTCTTGATAAAATCTATGTGGAGCATCACAACATAACAGTTTGTTAGATTCTTTTGCTATGATTTAGGGAAAAATGATTAAACTAAAATAAATGTTTCTTACATTTTTTGGAATACATGTTTAAGAAAGACAATGTAGGAAAATGTATTTTCAATATAACGACAATCATCATCTGTTTATAGTAGAAATGATTCATATTTGCTTGAAACAAGGACCACTATTATTACTTCAATTTTCTAACAACCAATATGATGCTTCCTACCTAAATTTTACTAACAAACGAAATTGACCAAACATTTTCTTTTGATATGGCTCTCCAATCAATTGACCAAACATTTTCTTTTTAATATGGCTCTCCAATCAATCATAAAGGATATATTATCTTTGGTTTGGTGTTCATCAAAATCAAACAACTCTTGCATGTATGCGTCTAGGTTCAACATTTGTATGTCTCGATATGAATCAGTAGGATCTAATCTTATTTGAACATTATCTATCCTTTAATGAAATTCAACTAAATTGTGTGTATTCTTATCACTTCCTAGGATAATTACTGGAATGGTACCAACCCAACACCTCACATTGAAATTGAAAATATCAAAAACTACATTATAATTCCATAAAAGCAACCATGACTAAAGTCTCAGTTTCGTACCAAATAAAAAGGTGTCTAGGCTTTTGTTGTGCACATATTCATATATAAGCATCTTCTCTCCTTCTTCCAAGCATACGACTAACAGCCTAACAAGGTTCCTATGTTGAAGTTTAGCAAGCACCACTATCTCATTTTTTAATTCCTTAAGTCCTTGCCCTGACGTTGTGGAAAGCCTCTTCACTGCAATTTCTCGCTCATCTGCTAATTTTCCCTATAAGAAAATCACTTTGTTAAAGAGTCATTTATAAACAAGCATTGCATGTCACATTGAGAAATATCTAATTCCATTCAATTGCTTTTTCAATAATTGCAATAGAAATAATATACATTGGTATCATTGAAGACAATTATTTGAAAAAGGATAGTCTAATTACCTTATAAACAATACCAAATCCACCTTCACCAAGTTTATTTGACGCAGAGAAGTTGTTCGTGGCATTTCTAACTGTCGATAAATCATATAGCAATGATTCTGTGTCTGCAATCTTTTGTCTGCTAGCTTTATCTAATGGAGGGTGAGAGAAAAAAAAAATTAGAAACTTGAATTGATACTTTGTTTCTATTCACTAATTTCAATAGTTGCCTTGTTGGTCACATCACTAGCCTAACAACAACTATTATCTCAACCTCTTCTATTCTATTATTTCTAATTTAACTGCCGTTTTTCTTGTCTTTTCTCTTGAGTAACAAAACTATAATAAGGGCTAAAAAAACTAAAGTTTTAATAGTAAGGAATTAAACTAAGGAAATTCTTTTTCTTACGATAAGTTACAACTGCATTCTTCCTTCTCATATAACATGTGAAATAGACTAACAATAACAAAAGTAGAACAATTCCCAAGGGAATGACGATGGCAAGTATTGTTCCTGTTCCAATCTTCTTGTTTCCTGTAAAGGAAAATCATAATATGGTTTAACGATGTCTAACATTGTAATATATATGGGAAAATAGAGGAGATGAAAACTTTTATAAAAATTACTATAAGTAAAACGTAGTAGTCCACAAGAAACTACAAAAGTACTCTTCTACAAGTGCAACCAAAATAACCTTCGGTTTGCGTGTGAAGAATATGGGTTAAATTACATATTCGTTTCAACTTGCTACTACTACTATGTAAAATTAGGACGACCATCAGTTTAAAAAATTCTGAATAGTCAGTTAAAAGCTACATGTAAGAATAACATTTGTTTTAACATAAGCAATCTGTAACTTTAAAAAAAAAAAGTCAACATAGCAATTTCAAGTTTATGTGGTAAAACCTGTCTCTATCAAGTGTAATTTGAAAGAAGGTACTTAAATTTAGTCCAAACAAAAGTAGCATCCGTGGTAGGAGAAATTTCAGGTCAGATTAAAAATAAGATAATAGATAAATAGATGTGATAAGTCTCTTTGTCTTGTTGTCATGGTGTTAGGCAGGAAGCTGAAGCACTCAAGACTAAATTTAATTTAGAAACAATAAACCCAATCTTTAAAAGAAACAACATCTCTCACATAAGATCTAAAGTCAAATTAAACAAAACAGGAAATGGTTTGTGTTTCCTGTAGGCACCTTTTCTTTTTTTTCGTTTTTAAAAATAAAAAATAATTATATAATTAATTAATGTATAAGATAATCAACTATGTATTAAGTTTCATTCCAATCTAAATTATATTCACTATTAATTTTTAATCTAAAATTTAATAGTTAGAATTTAACAAAATATGTTGAATTTTAAAACTTTTAGTTCAAGGATCAATAGTTATTTAATTTAAATGAAAATTTTACTATGTATTTATGGATGTCTAATAAGTATATCTATACAGATATTTCTTTTTGCCTATATATTTATGAAAAAAACAAGATACCTATGTACTTCTTTCTTATAGGTAGGTACTTACATAAAAAAGGCTCCTTAAACAAAAATAATCTAAGGTGAAACTTTACGTTCTTTTTACCTAATATTTCAACAAAAACATGTGAAAAGAAAGACAAATACTAATAGCTCCACTTTACGTCAATCAATAATTATATCCCTGAACAAGGAGACACATCCTCTCATTTCTTAAACTAACCGGAACCAAGAGTTCTTCCCACACAAAACCCAACAATTGAACAGATCTATCACTACCCCTTAGAAGTTTGGATTAAATAGAAAACTCTGCTTTAGCTATACCTTTATCATTAGGATTATTTGTTGTAGTATTAGTAGCAGGAGGAGCAGGTCGTGGTGATGGACCAGGCGATGTTGCTGCAATCGCCGGCAAGGAGAACCTCGACGTGCCATTATAGAAACTGTAGACTTCATACCTGAAATTGCAGCTGGAAGCAAGGGCTCTCCCACCTACGCTCTGATTACAACATTTGGGAAGGATACTGATGATGTTAGTGAGACAGTCATCGCATCCATCAGGTGACAGATCCCTTGTGCACTGCACTAGAGCAGTAATATTTGGTTGTTCCTTATTGAACTTGATCATCCCTGTCGCAAACATCCGTGGCTGTGGTGCCGACGTATTGTAGGCGGCATAACGTATAAGCTGGCCCATCAGACTCACCAGCGATTGGTTGAATCTAACAGTACAGTAAAGCAACTAGAGTTATGTGATTGGTAACAACTTTTGGAAGTGCGCTGCTAAATACCTTGGCATAAGAGTTATAACGACACACCTTGGCCATTCGGACGTCACGCTTTTGATGTTTCTCATGAGCACCCTGACGTTGTCGTCGACGTTGGACGCAAACCGCTCGTTGGAGTACCGTAGGAGGCAGCGGTCGTACCATATAGTAGCGGCTTTCGCAAACCGGCACAGCTGCAGCACAGCCTTTGCACCGGTGGAGAGGCACGTCCGGCAAGTGCTGCTGTCGGTGTCCCCTCGACAGAGGACGAGACCATAGACACGGTCAGGGATGCTGCCGAGGTTTCCATCGGAGAATCCACCGGCGGAGGAGGCATTGGACGTTAGATTCTCAAGAAGGCTGTTGAGGTTTGAGCTGAAAGTGCTGTTGGTAGTGTAGTTGCCTGCGCCGTTGTCACAGTACTGGTTGAGAAAACTGAGCTGCTGGGCTTTTGAGGTTGAGATCAACAGTAGAAATACAGTGGCGAGAAGGGTGGAGAGTGTCCTTGTGTTGGAGAGGGCCATAGCCCATAGATGGATGGGAGAAGAACAGAGCTGTTCTGTATTATCTTGCCTTCTTCTTCTTCCTTAGGTCGTGAGGAAATCCCTCCTAATACACATGAAGTCTTCGCTGGTAAAGAAAGGACTTCTTGTTCTATGTGATGAACTGGACGATGGATACTTCTGCTTGAATTCCACAGGATGGTGACGGGGACTGAAGGGAAAACAAAGGGATGCATGACGTCATGGCTTGTGAAATCGGGGTATTGATTGCGGTAATTGAACTAGTCAAACTTGTGATAAGAGCTATCTAGATTTTCCAAAGTTTGATGTTGTTGTTTAATGGCCATGATGTTACCTTTCTCTGTGTAGTTACGTACGTTTGTTCAAATTTAAAAAGTTGCAGATGAAGTGGACGTCTGGACGTTCATTTTTCTTTTAATCTTTGGCAATGCTTCAGCAATCATTCGCAACGGATGTTCGTTTTTCTTGTGGTTGTTGCAGTGGGCTAACGGACGTCTGTAGGCTGTTTTTAACCCATTCAAGATAAAAAAATTCAACAAATCCCCACTTGAATTCTCCAATATATATGATACTCCTCTCTCTTTGCCAAAGCCTATTGTTTCAAAGCTTGTACAATCTAATCAAGTCAAAATAAAGCTCGAACTTGGTTAGTGGAAGAGACTTGGTCATTATGTCAGTCGAACTATTTATAATACCAATCTTTATTACTTTGATCTCACAATTAGTAATGACTTCACGTATGAAATAGTATCTGACATCAATATGCTTTGTTCTCTCATGAAACATCTAATCCTTTGACAGATGAATGACACTTTGACTGTCACAATGTACAACAAAATCATCTTATTTTTTAGCCAAGTTCAATAAACAAACCTTTTAACCATATGGATTCTTTGATTGCCTCTGCTAAAGTCATATATTCAGTTTTTGTAGTTGACAACACCACTATAGCTTGTAAGGTTGACTTCCAACTAATCGCACAACCTCCAATGGAGAATAAATATCACGTAAGGGGTCTTCTTTTGTCACGATCACCTGCAAAATCTGAGTCAACGAACCCAACTAATTTTCCCTTATTCCTTCCAAACTCCAGATGAACATCCACAGTATCTCTAAGATATCTAAGAATCCAATTCATTGCTAGCTAATGCTCATTTCCTAGATTTACTATATATCTACTAACAACACTAACAACATGTGTAATATTTGAACGAGTGTAAATCATTACATACATGATACTCACAATTGTACTGGAATAAGGAATACGAGACATGTAAGACTTTTCTTCTTCTGTCTATGGAGATTGATCGACAAAAAGCTTGAAGTGTGTTTCAAGAGAAATTCTTTCTGACTTGGAATTCTCCATCCTAAACCGTTGTAGAACCTTTTTAAAGTATTTCTCTTGACACATGTACAACTTCTTGTTCTTTCTATCCCTTTGGATTTCCATGCCGAGAATTTTCTTCGATTGTTCTAAATCCTTTATTTCAAATTCTCTACTCAACAAGACTTTTAAATTATAAATCTCATGTTTATTAGAGACTGCAATCAACATATCATCAACATATAGAAGCAAATAGATAAAAGAACTATCATCAAGTTTTTTCATATAAACACAACTGTCATAACTACTTTTATGATACTTGTGTGTAACTATGAAAGCATCAAACCTCTTATACCATTACCTTGGTGATTGCTTCAAGCCATATAGTGACTTCTTTAACAAACAAACTTAATGTTCTTTTCCTTCAAATATAAAACCTTCAGACTATTTCATATAAATTTGTTCATCTAGTTCACCATGTAGAAAAGTCGTTTTTACATATAGTTACTCCAACTCCATATCATGGACTGCTACCAAGGCTAGCATAACACAAATAGAAGTGAATTTAACAACAGGTAAAAAAATATCATTGTAATAGCAACTAAACGAGCTTTATATTTTGTGTCTGTGGCTCCATATGTGCCCTCATTTTTTTAAACACCTACTTGTAGCCAATAATCTTCTTTTCTTTGGGTGTATCTACTAATGCCTAAGTTGTATTCCTTTGAAAAGACTCCATCTACTCATTTATGGCAAACAACTAAGACAATGAATCATAAGCAGAAATGACCTTAGTATAGGAAAAGGGCTCCCCTTCATCTGTAGTTTATTCTGCCACTAAAAGAACATATGCAACAGTTGAATGAGCAAACTATAAATTTGGCTTCACTGTTCTCCTTAGTCTCCCTTATGCTATATGGTTCTTCTTCAATTGTTTCAGTCTCTATATGCTCACCATCATGAGCATCAACTGTAACAAGTTGTGGACGCTCAGTTTCTAGCTCCACCTGCTCAGTTTCGGACAGTGGTGGACTGCTTGATTTGGTGTTGCGACATCTAGGAGGGATGTCAGTACTTGTGTGTTGGGCATCAATAAATTGCCTTTTGTTTGGCGACATCAATGCTTGGTTCCCTCGGTATAGGTTGCCATGTTGTGGGTAGGGTGTGTGCTGAGTGACAGTTGAATGGTCACTCACATATACTTTGTTTTTGTGTATTTCAACAAATGCAGGCTAGTAGCTGTAGGTTGCAAGTACATATAGAAGGAGTCACACCGCTACACATCAAGGATCCAGGTGAGTGTTAATTTAGTTTTATTTTTTTTGTTTAGTGGATTTATTTTACTGTTAAGGGTACTTAACTTTAGTATGGTAATTGTTGGTTAATAATAAATATAAAAATTATTAAATAGAAATTTATAACTAGATTCGGTAGTAACAACTTAAAGATCGTTACAACAAGAGAAAAGTGTGGATTGCTGTAAAGACTTTTCTTGGTAAGATGTGTTTTCTATCTTTTTTTTAAAGCTATATTTATTCGGTGAAGGAAGATTTCCTTGTTGATAAAGATATCCTCATCATCTAGCTCAGTACAACTCAATGTAGTATACCTATTAGTCTTCCTATCCAAGGAAAATAATTATTTGGACACTTCTGTTTGAATCACACAAGATGGTGATGGGAAGACCCAGCTACTAATGAATTCATGTCATGTGGAATTCAGTTGAGAAATAGAACAAGTGAAAGTTATGAAATGAATTAATTTTTTTTCTAGATGTGGTCCTTCTCTGCGTAATATAATTTATATCTAGTATAGTGTATGGAACAGGAAACTTCTCCTTTGAATGGTATCTTGTCTTGTACTTCCCTTTTAGTACTCTAGACTTTAGTGTCTCTGCTGGTATCCTTTTGATTATCTTTAACCTCCAGCATGAGAAGCATTAATAGTCTTCATTTGCTAATGCTCCATCATAGTGTGAATTTTTTTGTATATTTCTAAATGTCTTTAACAGTCATGTTTGTTGTGTACAGATTTAATGACGTAAGCTTTATAAGATGCTAAACTCAACCTGAAGTCCAAAATTCTAGTAAAAAAGAGGAGAGTCAGCATATAAGTTGAATATGCTTTTAATTTTAACTGTTGGATCACAAAGTAAATACTCATAGTTCTTTTACTTCTCATATATCATCAATTCATCACATTGTATTTTCCACCATGCATCCCAAGTTCTTCTGCATCAATTTCTTCTAATTATGACCACTTTTGTGAGTGAACACTATGTTATAAAAAATTTCCTTAAAATGCATCTTGAATTTCATGGACATGAAGTTTTTGAACTTCTGTAACATAGTTTTTTCTGTCTATGAACTTTATAAGTCCTTGTTTTCATATGGGTAAATTTCAAGAACATTGACCAATCTGTTGTAGGTCTAGCATTGTGATATTGTAACCTTAATGTAGTGCAAACACATAATACAAACACATACTAACCATACATATCCAAGAAAACATAGATATGACAAGAAGTAGTGCTAGTTGCAAAACCAGTTAAGGACACCAATAATTTAATAAGTCAGGTGGTGGTGGTGGTGGTGGTGGTGGTGGTGGTGATGGTGGTGGTGGTGACATCCTAGATTACTTGAGCATGTTCGTTTGGAATTTTCAAACAACCCTCTGACATATTAGGGATGGTATACCCCAAACATATTGAATCCCAAAGACATAAAACATATGGATACAAGTTCTCTTAGAATTCTACAAGACAATTCTTTATCGTTTGGCTCATGATACTTGAAAATTAATGCCTTCACCTTACGTCTAGTTCCGTGATTGATAGCTCATTTGGAGTATATATAGTTGACTTGGTAGTGGATCAAGTTGATTCTTCAATGATGTCAGCCATTTTACCTTCATCATCAGATTTTGTTGTACTATATCCATTGAGAAAAGCTGGTCGCGATGGGACATGGACAGAAATAGAATAGCAATTTAGCATGAGAACAATAGTTGACATTGTTGGTCTATCAGATGGTATTTCTTGCACACATTGCAATCCAATCTGAATGCATCTCAAAGCTTCAGCTCGAGGATAATTTCCACCAAAAGAAGGATCCACTATGTGGGACACCATTCCATTGGACCAATTTTCCCATACCTAGCAAGATTACATTCTTTGCATCAGTCTCCCATTATTAGAATATTATTTGTTTATCATATGATTAGAAGGTACAATTCAATTTAAATACTTACATAGCCTAGAAGATCCGTTGAATTCTCGGAGCCAAAGAACTCACTGCTCTTTAGACCAGTCACAATTTCTAAAACTAAAACACCAAAGCTAAACACATCAGACTTATTTGAATATTGGCCTCTCATGGCATATTCTGGTGACATGTAACCACTGTAACACAACAATTTATTAGTGTTAATATATGATTCATCGGAAGATAGTATAGAACTTTCTTGTGTTGCATTAGTTATCAATACTTACAATGTTCCTACAACTTTGGTGGTGCTAGCTTGAGTCTGATCACTATCAAAAAGTTTAGCCAAGCCGAAGTCCGAGATTTTAGGAATCATGTCTGAATCTAATAGAATATTGCTTGCTTTCAAATCTCGATGTATGATTTTGACTTGAGATTCTTCATGAAGATAAAGCAATCCTCGGGCAATTCCTCCTATAATCTTGTACCTTTTCTCCCAATGTAACTGTTCTTTCTTACTAGAATCTATGTAGAGTATCGCAACATAACAGTTTGTTAGGTTCTTTTGCTCTGATTTAGGGAAAAATGATTAAACTAAAATAGGTGTTTCTTACATTTTTTAGAATACATGTTTGAGAAAGATAATGTAGGAAAATGTATTTTCAATATAACGGCAATTATCTTCTGCTCATAGTAGAAATGATTCATATTTGCTAGAAACAAGGATCACTATTATTACTTCAATTTTTTGACAACCAATATGATGCTTCCTACCTAAATTTTACTATCAAACAAAATCGACCAAACATTTTTTTTTTTGATATGGCTCTCCAATCAATTATAAAGGATTTATTATGTTTGGTTTGGTGTTCATCAAAACCAAAACAACTCTTGCATGTATCCGTCTAGATTCAACATTTGTATCCTCTTGATATGAATCAGTAGGATCTAGTCTTATTTGAACATTATCTATCCTTTAACGAAACTGAACTAAATTGTGTGTATTCTTATGACTTCCTAGGATAATTACTGGAATAGTAACATCCCTACATTTCACATTGAAAATGAAAATATCAAAAACTACATTATAATTCCATAAAAGAAACCATGAGTAAAGTCTCAGTTTCGTACCAAATAGAAAGGTGTCTAGGCTTTTGTTGTGGACATATTCATATATAAGCATCTTCTCTTCTTCTACCAAGCATACGCCCAATAGCCTAACAAGGTTCCTATGCTGAAGTTTAGCAAGCAACACTACCTCATTCTTTAATTCCTTTAGTCCTTGTCCTGATGTTGTGGAAAGCCTCTTCACTGCAATTTCTCGCTCATCTGCTAATTTTCCCTATAAGAAAATCACTTTGTTAAAGAGTCATTTATAAACAAGCATTGTATGTCACATTGAGAAATATCTAATTCCATTCAATTGCTTTTTCAGTAATTGCAATAGAACTAATATACATTGGTGTCGTTGAAAACAATTATTTGAAAAAGGATAGTCTAATTACCTTATAAACAATACCAAATCCACCTTCACCAAGTTTATTTGACTCAGAGAAGTTGTCTGTGACATTTGTAACTGTTGATAAATCATATAGCAATAATTCTGTGGCTGCAATCTTTTGTCCACTTGCTCTATCTAATTGAGGGTGAGAGAAAAAAATTAGAAACTTGAATTGATACTTTATTTCTATTCACTAATTTCTATCGTTGCCTTGTTACTTACATCACTAGCCTAAAAACATCAATTATCTCAACCTCCTCCATTCTATTATTTCTAATTTAGCTTTTGTTTTCCTTGTCTTTCCTCTTGAGTAACAAAACTGAAACAAAGGCTAAAAAACTAAAGTTTTAATAGTAAAGAATTAATCTAAGGAAATTCTTTTTCTTACGATAAGTTATAATTGCATTCCTCCTCCTCATACTTGTGAAACAGACCAACAATAACAAAATTAGAATAGTTCCCACGGAGATGACGATGGCAAGTATTGTTCCTGTTCCAATCTTCTTGTTTCCTATAAATGAAAATCATAATATGATTTAATAATGTTTAACATGGTAAAACAAAGGAGATGAAATTTCTTATAAAAAATTTACTATACGTAAAACGTAGTAGTTCACAAGAAACTACAAAATACTCTTCTACAAGTGCAACCAAAATGACCTTCGGTTTGCTTGTGAAGAATATGGGTTAAATAATTTATTCGTTTCAACTTGCTACTAATACTATGTAAAATTAGGATGACCATCAGTTTAAAAAATTCTGAATACTCAGTTAACGATACATATAAGAATAACATTTGTTTTAACATAAGCAATCTGTGACTTTTTTCAATAAAGTCAACATAGCAATTTCAAATTTATGTGGCAAAACTAGTATCTATCAAGTGTAATTTGAAAGAAGTTATTTAAATTTAGTCCAAACAAAAGTAGCATCTGGGGTAGGAGAAATTTCAGGTCAGATTAAAAATAACTTAATAGACAGATAGATGTGATTAATCTCTTTGTCTTATTGTCTTGGTATTAGGTAGGAAGCTGAAGCACTCAAGACTAAATTTAATTTAGAAACAATAAACCCAATCTTTAAAAGAAACAACATCTCTCACATAAGATCTAAAGTCAAATTAAACAAAAATAATCCAAGGTGAAAGTTTATGTTCTTTTTACCTAATATTTCAACAAAAAACATGTGAAAAGAAAGGCAAATACTAATAGCTCTACTTTATGTCAATCAATAATTATATCCCTGAACAAGGAGACACGTCCTCTTAATTCTTAAACTAACTGAAACCAAGATTTCTTCCCACACAAAACCCAACAATTAAACAGATATATCACTAGCCCTTAGATGTTTGGATTAAATAGAAAACACTGCTTTAGCTATAGAATAGTTGCTATTGTTTCTTACCTTTATCGGTAGGATTATTAATTGTAGTATTAGTAGCAGGAGGAGCAGGTCGTGGTGCTGGACCAGGCGATGTGGCTGCAATCGCCGGCAAGGAGAGCCTCGACGTGCCATTATAGAAACTGTAGACTTCATACCTGAAATTGCAACTCAAAGCAAGGACTCTTCCACCTATTTTCTGATTACAACAATTGGGCAATTTACTGATGATGTGAGTGAGACAGTTATTGCATCCATCAGATGACAGATCCCTTGTGCACTGCACTAGAGCAGTAATATTTGGATGTTCCCTATCGAACTTGATCATCCCTGTCGCAAACATCCGTGGCTGCGGTGCCGACGTATTGTAGGCGGCATAACGTGTAAGCTGGCCCATCAGACTCACCAGTGATTGGTTGAATCTAACGGTACAGCAAAGCAACTAGAGTTATGTGATTGGTATGAACAACTTTTGGGCATAAGAGTTACTGTTGATAGTGACAACATACCTTGGCCACTCGGACATCACGTTGTTGTCGTTCACCAAGGACACCTTGAAGCCGTCGTCGGCGATGGACGCAAACCGCTCGTTGGAGTACCGGAGGAGGCAGTAGTCGTACCATATAGTGGCGGCTTTCGCAAACGGGCACTGCAGCAGCACAGCCTGTGCACCGGTGGAGAGGCACGTCCGGCAAGTGCTGCTGTCGGTGTCCCCTCGACAGAGGACGAGACCGTAGACACGGTCAGGGATGCTGCCGAGTTTTCCCTCGGAGAATCCACCGGCGGAGGAGGCATTGGACGTTAGATTCTCAAGAAGGCTGTTGAGGTTTGAGCTGAAAGTGCTGTTGGTAGCGTAGTTGCCTGCGTCGCCGTCACAGTACTGGTAGAGAGATCTGAGCAGCTGGCCTTTTGAGGTTGAGATCAACAGTAGAAATACAGTGGCGAGAAGGGTGGAGAGTGTCCTTGTGTTGGAGAGGGCCATAGCCCATAGATGGATGGGAGAAGAACAAAGCTGTTCTGTATTATCTTGCCTTCTTCTTCTTCCTTAGGTCATGAAGAAATCCCTCGTAATATGCATGAAGTCTTCGCTGGTAAAGAAAGGACGTCTTCTTGTTCTATTTGATGAACATGACTATGGACTCTTCTGCTTGAATTCCACAGGATGGATGGTGGACTGGGACTGAAGGGAAAACAAAGTGATGCATGACGTCATGGCTTGTGAAATCGGAGCATTGATTGGGGTAATTGAACTAGTCAAACTTGTGATAAGAGCTATCTAGATTTTCCAAAGTTTGATGTTGTTGTTTAATGGCCATGACGTTACCTTTCTCTGTGTAGTTATGTACGTTTATTTTTTTGCGAACGATAATGTAGTTGTGTACGTTTGTTCAATGGGATAGGAAACTTCCCAGGCTTCTTTGATGAATGTGAAGAGCTCACTGTGGAGGCCTAAAGATTCTTAAGCAAAATTCTAACATCTTAAATTAGATCATAGAGCTAATTATATATCCTACAATACAAGTTGTTGTAAGACTTTATGAGTTAGAGAAACTTTAACTAGGATATATAACTCATCTCAACCTTAATTTCAAGATTTCAATGCTAAGTGTTCATGATGTCAAAATTTCCAGAACCTTAATATGCAAGCATATAACTCAAAGTAATAAATAGGAGTTGACACGATTTGATTTGATTCTGTTTGAGACAAAACCACAAATCAAACCATATAGTTCGGTTTGAACAATTTTCAATTCAAACTGAATCGAACCATTGCATCTATTAAAACCGAACTATTGAAGATCGGTTTGGTTCGGTTCGGTTTGTGGTTTAACTATTTAATAAAATATATTTTAAAAAATAAAATGACTAAAAAGACTTATAAGTACTAATTAATTTATGTCTTATCATTTTGTATTAAAACATATTTTTGATGCTATTTTTCTATATCCAGCAAACTTCCTCTATAATCCATATGTTAGGGAAATGACAAATTTAACTTCCTCCATATATTAGGCCTTCATGATCTACAATAATATGCAGTTAATAATAATGACACATTACAACAATTCCTAAACTAGAAACAATTCTTGAACTAGAAACACCACTTCACTCATGCAAATTGCAAAAGATTGATCCAACAAGATACAACGAAAAAGCTACAATAAAAAGAGTATATCAAGAAACAAAAGTTAGGATCCAAACACTTTTAGACATTGCATCAGTCTCATACATCAGTCATCACACTTTTACACTTTCACTTCAAATATTCTACTTAAGATTCAAGGAAAATGCTTCAATTTCTTTCTAACCCACCACAATGCTTATGCAGCATTTCAGCAATCTCGTCAGTATAGAAAATCATATCAACCTTGTAAGTTTCCTGCAACAAGGACTCATTAGTTTCAAAATTTTTGGCTTTTGCAAGGACTATATGTTAAAAAATAACCTAGACCATTACCTTAAAACATGATAATGGCTTTATTTTCCCCAACCAGATAGCATATTCAGCTGGCAGCCTTAGAACAAACAGAATTGACTTTCCGGAAGCAACATCCTGAGAAATACACAACTATTAACAAGTAATAATAAATGCAACCAAGAAATAACAAATGATATGTTAACAAGAATTTCAACAGCCATATCTGCTGATAAAAAGGCCGTTGAAAACATTGTTTCTTAAATAGGAAGAAAAAAAATTCACATAAAGGTGGCCTACCTAAGGAAATTCAGAAACTCGAAATGTATGCTGACAAAGGTGGAATGAAACCATCGTTAAAGCAAAAGAAAATTACACAAGTCGGGTTCTCTGAAACAAAAATTCTGTCTCACTCTGAGTAGCTCATTCATTTATCTACATCTACCTTTTCACACTAGAAGTTAGCAATTCACATGCGTCTCTGTATTTATCAACATTTCACATTTGCACATCATATTCAAATGTCTAGAAGCTCTCTTTCAAAATTCCCAGAAGAAGAATTCACAAACCTGACACCCTGCCATGTAAGGTATGCATGTCTTTCTTTTGAAGAAAATTAAGGAAATTTCAGTAAATATGAAAATCCAAAGACAACTGTACATTCCCTGGAAAATATTAGGTAATAAAAGCTTCTCAGCTAGACACTCTCAAAAGCATGACAACCACCCAAGTCCCCGTGTTACACTAGGTATAACATACAAAAATTATATAAATGAATGGAGTAAAACTTGGGACATTATTAACAACATTCTATTCCTTAATAATTAAATATTTCAATAAGCAGCTTAAGGAAGTCATATGCAACCTGTGCCTCATGGAATCTCTGATTTTAGCAAGCAAAAACTGGAAAAAAAAACTCAACATCTCTACAACACTTCAAAGTTTAAATCCAGATTAACACTTGAACTCAGCGTCTACAAAAAATCCCAAGTAAACTGTCATTACACAAACAGATCGGTATCCTCTGGATATCATAAAATAATTTTCTGGTTCAAACTAAATGGACTGAACCTAAATGGATATCATATCAGATCACGAACCTAAATAGAGAAATGGACTGAAAATATTTCATGGAAGAAACAGTACAATAAAAACACTAAATTGTAAAGAAGTTAGAAGCGTACCAAGAATTACCCAAATTATGGTAATGGCACATTCATGTTTCACTTAAAAATAATTATTTCTTAAAGCATTTTTTTTTCTAAAGATCAGTTGTAAACTCAATTGCCATAAACCTGTAATGACAAAAATAGAGAGATCATATTCCTCAAAATAAATCAGGTAACACCTAATACACTGAAGAAAAACCCAAAAGGTAAAAAAAAGGCTAGTATGCTTTTAATGACTATACTCAACTTGAGAAACTAGTGTGATATTTCCCTCTACAGTTATACATTCTTTCAATCTTCAGTCTCTATATTGACTACAAGAGAAATCATGTGAAGATGTTAATTATTTTAAAAGATCATTCATGTAAATAAAACAAACATAGAAAGAATAAAAGAATTTAAGTTACCTAATTTCTTCAAGTTTCTCTTCAATATGAAGTTTCAAATGAGTGTCTCTTATCTAATCTTTTGTACAAACCAAGCATTCCACAATTTTAGGTGTTAAAGAACTTCTAAATTGATCAAGTATACGATCACCCAAGCTGAAAGCTGATTCTGAAGCTACAGTAGAAACGGGAAGTGTCATGACATCCTTTGCCATTTTAGAAAGTATTGGGTAATTACTTGCATTTATTTTCCGTCAAGTCAAAATATCAAAAGAAGAATCATCATTTTCAAGACTTTTTTCTAGATACTTGTCCAATTCAGATTTGAAATTTTTGTTCTCTTCCTCTTCTAATTTCTTCTTGAACAAAGCTTTATTCTCCAAATTATCTTCTATCTCATTAGCATCCAAAGAATTTAAATCTACTTGTTCTTAATTTGCATGGTAGACTTGTGCATGCATGAAGTTTTTCATAGTGTTCAAATAAAAGTTTCATTCTTTCATTGATCATTGCCAACAATTCATTTACTTTGTCTTCATTATACACCCTTTTAAAACAAAATTTAACATATCTCACTCTGTAACGAGGATCCAACACAACTGCAGCTACTAGCATGAAATTAACTCTATCAAGTTTTTCCCAATACTTGTCAAATTTAGCAAGCATCTTTATTGCCATAGTACTCAAACATGAATCACTATGCTTGTGCCGAGTATTTAGAAGGCCTTCAATCTTGCAAAATTCATCAAAATTACAATTGGAAGAGACATGCAAGCTAGAAAATAATGTTTTAGTAGCATCAAAAAAATGCTTTAGAAATTTAGTTAGAACCCGTGCATTATTCCAATCCTCATTAGTTGGGAGTTTCAAATTGAACTCATATTTAAATGATGGTTCTTGTTCTTCCATTCTTTCAAATGCCTTCTGAAATTTCAAAGCATAATCCAACATCAAATATGTAAAGTTCCACCTAGTTGGAACATCAAGACATAATGTAGATTTACAAGCTATTCCTTCTTACTCTACACAAGATTTAAACTGCTGTGCTCTTTGAGGAGAACTTTTAACATATTTTACTGAAGCACGTATTGCAATGATAGAGTCTTGTATTTCATGCATGCCATCTTTAACAATCAAATTTAAGATATGTGCACAACATCTCAAGTGAAAAAACATACCATCTAATATAAGCTTCTTCTTTTTAGAAAGTTGTTTCTTTAAATAGTCAATTACAACATCGTTGGAACTAGCATTATCCACAGTTATTGCAAAGACATTATCTATTTTTCAATCAAGGAGGCACAACTCAATGATTTTACCAATATCTTTGCCCTTATGACTATAAAGTACACAAAAATTTATGATTTTCTTGTGTAATTTCCAATTATCATCAATGAAATGGGTTGTAAGACACAAATAAGAAACATTTTGTATTGATGTCCAAGTGTCTGTAATAAGGCAAATTCCAAACTTAGAGTTAGCTATAATAGATTTCAACTTTTTATTTTCACTCTCATAAAGCTTTATCAAATCTCTAACCAATCATCTACGGGAAATAAGCGTAAACTTAGGCTGTGCAACAAGTATGAATTGACGAAATCCTACACGTTCAACAAAACTAAATAGCAATTCATCCAAACCAGTTATTCTAGCAAATGCCAAAGACTTTTGCTTTTTACCATGCAATGGATTCTTAGGGCATTTACTAACATGACCACGTAATGTGCTAGTAGCAGAGGAAGCAGCATAATATGAACAATAGTAATTGCATTATATCCTTTTTACAGTATCAGCATTGTCCTTTTCTTTGCTGAAGTGATCCCACACATCAGACTTTGTCTTGGAAGGCCTTTTCTTGGAAATTTTAGCTTCAAAAGATAAAATAACCTCATTAGTAGTTCTTTCCTTTGAGATGTCATGTTCATTGTCATTTAATGAATTGCTTCCACTGTTATCTTCAATGCTTGCCATCTACCAAAAAACATTGTATATCACTGAATAGAGGCATCGAACATCCAAATGTCTAAATTGATATTAGTATATCACTAACTACCTCCATTGGAGTTGGAGGCGTAACGCTATTTGTGGAATTGGAAGTCGTTTTAGAGAAGAGTGGAGGAAGAGGGAGTCGTCCTTAAAATTCGTTAATTTTTAAGCAACCATGCAAAGGTGATCAATAGCATTAACAAGACTACAAGAGCTCTCATAGCATAACCCTTCAAATTATCCAACACCCTAAAACCAAAAGAAGATAGATTAAAGAGTTGTAAAAGAAAACAATGCATTAATAAGTTACAATGAAGCGATCACGAACAAAACAATAATATTGACCATCACATACAAGTAGTATAGTCATATAGGCATATAAAAGAAAAGGATCTGAATCAAATCATCTGGATGGGTTGTAAAGTATTGAAGATAACAAGCATCATGTCTAAACCAATACATTCTACAAGAGAATAGAAGAATATGGAAGGCTCAAGAATAGTATGGAATCTGTAGTCATTCTGTATGATTCAAATTAATTAATAGCCACTAAATCAAATAATTTGAAATCATTTTATTTATTTTAAAAACACTCCATTCATACCTCATGATGTCATCTTTATAAAAACATAACCAAAACTTGAAGAAAATGACAAGGGAAGAAGAAGACACGGCAACAACAATATGGAAGCAACTATGTCTCAATTTACAAGTTGATGAAATTATTTAATCAGGAAAGATGCATGAACAAGCACTAAACATGTTTATGAAAGATTCAATATGTAGAATTCTCACAAATCACTGTATCTAAAAGCCATCGAAAACAGATCCAAAGGATGGTAGGGAGCGGATCTACCTAAAGGTGAGAAAGAGGAGTCGTCTGCGGTCTATCTGGACTTTGGAGGCAAGCTTAGACCAGCGTGGCGGCGTGGATGAACAGTGTCGGCATGGAGGAAGAGGCAAGATCGACGGTGGTGTGGAGGAGGAGGCGATCTGTCTAGAGGGGAAGAACAGAGGCAGCGGTCGTGGGTCGCCGAGTCGGGCAACCAGCAGCCCTAAGCCCTGGTCGAGGCCTTGAAGGGGAAGAACGGTGGTGACGACGCGGCATGGAGGAGGAGGTGATTTGTCTGGAGGGGAAGAAGGGGAAGAACGGAGGCGGCGGTCGCGAGTCGTCGAGTCAGGCAGCCGGTAGTCCTAAGCCCTGGTCGAAACCATGAAGGGGAAGAAGGGAAGAACGGTGGCGGCGACGCGGCATGGAGGAGGAGGCAATCTGTTTGGAGGGGAAGAATGGGAAGAACGGAGGCGACGGTCACGAGTCGTTTTGAAGGGGGAAAACGAAGGGGAACCCTAAATGCCAAATGGACTACTAATATATATTTATATTTTTTAAATATTTAATAACTAATATATATATTTGCATATATAATCTATATTAATATATTATATACGGTTCGGTTCGATTTGATTAAATTGCCCTTAAAACCACAAACCGAGCCATATAGTTCGATTTAGAGAAATTTCAAATTGAACCAAACCACTAAATTTAAAAAATCGAACCAAACCATTTTCAATTTATCGGTTTAGTCGATTTGGATGTTCACTCCTAGTAATAAACGTAAAAATTAATAAAATCACAACAAACAAAACCTTTGGGTAACACAAATACAAGAATTCAAGTGGTTGATCTAAAGAGCTACGTCAACCGGCAGTGATAAATTATTCTTCTCTATATGCGATAACAGAGTTGTAAAATAAGAGACGGACATGAAACAATATCAATAAATTCTCTAATCCTCGAACAAATAGAATAATATATATATATAGACTCCAATACATATAAATATCCAAAGTACCATTGAATACGGGTAAATAAAAAAAGACCATATCTGCCTTCTTCTTGAGGTCATGACGACTTTTCTCTTGGAAAAAATGGATTGGGCTATGGACAAGTCGTCCGTCATACGTCTGATTACAGTTATCTAGATTTTTATAACGTTCACAGTACATTTGTTGGATGGGGTTGGAAAATCCCCAGACGTTTCGACAACAATGATGCATGCCAGTCCCTATCACATGATGTGTCGAAGTAATAGTTTGATAAAAAGGTCAGTGTTGAGTGTTGAGGGCTCAATATTCTAAGTAAAATTCTAACATCTAAAGTTAGATGATAGAGCTGTTTGTATATCCTGCAATACATGCTGTAGCAAGACTTTATAGGTGAAAGCAAGATCAATTAGGATTAACTCAACCTTCCTAATTTAAAGATTTCAGTGCTAAGTGTTAATTAGAATTGATTTTAACAATTTTGTATCCAAGGCATGCAAGCATATAGTATAACGATCTAGGCTCGATAGACCTATAACAATTTTAGATCTAACAATCAAATATAGAATGTTTAAACTAAAGTTGATATAATAATTGATCTTGATCAGTATCTAACTATCTAAAGTTGTAAACTCTAAGTAATGCGAGACTAAATCTAAGATATTACATTATTTCTATTTAAATACTTGACATCCTTGTCAATGCCTACAGTCATAATCAGACAATGTAGGATTCTAGAAGTTGTTCTCATTCATTAGAGTATAGCACTTAATTCTTATATTTCAGACTAATTTAGGCTTTATGTACCATTTATAATGACTCAGACTTAACTGGTTCATAATAACCTTAGATCCAACAATTGAGTTTAAGATACTTAAGCTAAAGTTGATATAATGGTTAATCCTAATCTTTATTTAGTCTACTTATTTCTTTTTCTAAATAATGTGGAATAACATTGCATGTTATATATAACCAACTGCTATGGTGCAGTTGATCAGAGGAAGTGGAACTCACACCTCCTTTCTACGTTCGAATCTCATGAATCGCATAAAAGCACAAGAAACAAAATCTTTAAATATTAGTGTTATGGATATCAAATAAGAGAACAATCCTACAAATTAAAGAATACAGAAATTTTACGTGGTTCATCTAAAATACTACATCCATGAATATCCTAATCCTAGAACATGTAAAGTATGTATAGTCAAATACTATTAAATTAATAGAAGTAAATTATAATAAAAAGGATCCAAATAATCGTATACCCGAATAACCCGGGCAGGGTGGTGTGGTGGTGGGTTTGTGTGGGAGTGGTGACGTTGCCTCCGCTAGAGCATCACTAATCGGACAACAAGACTCTCATGTTGACTCTTAGGAGTGGTTTTTGAAGTTAAGGCTCCATAATTATCAAATTGACTGAGGACAAATATATGAAATAGGATTTAAAGCGTAGTTTTGTGGTGCATATATAAAGATGGGTTAGTCTAATTTGTGTAATTTTTTTTTAAATTAGTAAATGTATTTTTTTTTTTCTTATAGTCTATGAGATTCGAGTCTAAGACGAAATTATGAGTTACACCTCTTTTAATCAATTATATCATAATAGTTAGTTAATTTGTACTTTTCCAAAACCATCCCTGACATAGAGACTATGAGAGGGAAAGCTGGTGGTGAGAAGGAAGCGGAAGGTATGATTATTGCATGCAGATGGTATTGGTGTTGATGGTTGACTTTGGGTTCACTCGAAGATAATGGTGATGGGTGTAAGTTGATTTGTGATGGAAAAAAGAGATGGATGCTATTGGAGAGGAAGAAGAAAAAATGAAGTATACTAATCAAGGCTTGATTTAATTAACATTTATTGCATGCTCACATCCATAAGAGAGGGACCGGACTTTATTAGACCTCACTTGTTAAGGCTTGATTTAATCAAGTCGATGTAGTACCTAGACGCTACTACGGCTGTGTCGCTCCGTCTCCATGAGAGAGGGACCGAACGTGAGTTTGCCGGATACTTGGACTGGGAGGCTTGTCGGACGTGGAAGAGCACGCCAACGTGAGGAGTCGATCGTCGGAATAAGGTATGTAGTTGATACATGTGGGATTGAAGAGGTGTATGATGGATTGTTAGGAGAATTGCCATTTCAATAGTTTCTGTTAACAGTGCCTTACCTAAGGTTGAAGAAGGTACTGTAGCTTTATTATGGAAGAGAAATATAGCTTTTTTTCAGGTGCATATGATATTGAATGGTTGGCAAATAAACAGATGGTGATCAAAGAATAATGTACTGTTGGGTTATGCCGATTTTATTGTTATTGTAGAACCTTTTTTTTCTTCTGGGCAATTGTTGCTGCGTTGTTTGAATAAGTTTTGAGCGATAATTATTGCACTATTAGAAAGGTCCTGTTTGTTGGATTATTTAACTGTCATGTATATTCGATTATTTATTATTACACAATATGTCGAAGTTTTGTTATTAGATTGTTCTCACTGTAGCAATATCACGTAAATAGGAACTTATGTCAAGAAGAACTGTGGCAACATTTTATGTAAGGTAAATTATACAGTCAAAAGAGATTTTACATTAAAGTTTCTAGAGTTATAAAGAATTAGAATTGAATCCATTTAAATAAAAAGAATATTACATATGTCTTACCAGTGGCGGAGCTAAAAAAATTTTATTGTGGGGCTATAGGAAATTAAATCAAGGTAAATGTCATGATTATAATCAAAAAATATGTCAACTTTAAAAATTATCAACATATTTTTTGTTAAATACTATTTCAAAAAAAAATTCCAATAAAAAGGAAAATTTACAATTGTCTTCGACGAGGATACATTTTTAGGAAGTATTATATGATTACTTCATTTTTTGGAATTAGAATCTATTACTTTTTAAATAATTGTAACACAAATTCAAGAAGAAATAAAAGAATTCAGGATAATTATTCAAAACTATCAATTACACTCTTATTGAGTATTTCTCTTGATTCACGACGTTTTCAACTTTTTATAGGAGGACTACTTACAAACTCATGTACATAGTATAATGAAATAAATTTTAAATCCAATGAGGGCAAAGCCCCCACTTGCCCCCACCTGTATCCGTCCCTGTGTCTTACGTGATAAAGTATGAACATAAAGAGAGCAAAAGTATAAGATCTTAGTATATAATGACCATAAAGGAGTAATAGCTATTCAAAGTAATAATCCTAAGAAATATACACTAATTTAACGAAGTTTAGTACTAGATCTTTTTGAGAATCTAGTGGCAACGATAAATCCATAAGGTTCAGATCTGATGTCTATTGACTGACACAAGTTGGTATATAAGATACTCACTAATGAATTAAGCGTATAACTGAATATGTGATAACAGAAGTAAGGATGGCTTGTATACTAACTAAAAGACTACGTTATGTCAACGATAGGTGGTTTAAGAAATTCACTAAAAAATTAGAAGAAAATGAAAGTAAAAATGTAGAATTTGATTATGAGTTTGTCTAGAAATGCAGTAAGTTAAGATCCCATTTGCATATTAGATTTTTCATAAACTCATATTATGTTATTATCTATTGCAACTAATCATAGGTTGTAGAGTTGCTTAGTTTAAACTTACATAGAAGATAATTTTGGTTCAACAAATATACATGGGATCCAAAAGAATACAATTTTAATAATGTTTTAAATTTTAGATCATGTAATATAACTTTTATGGATAGATTTAAAAGATATAATAAATAATAATATTTTAATTATTTTCTTTTATTTATTTACAATGTTCACAGGAACCTTGTTATTCCTTCACTAGCCTCTATGTGTGTGGACATTATATGATATTAGAGCATAGAGTCTCTTTCGTGTATTGAGTCTAGTATAATAATACCATTAAGAATTAATGATACTTAAAGTTAACATAATCACTACATGCTTATTTGTATTTACAGAAAGCATCAGAACGACAAAAGCCTTTTACAACCCCAACTTTAGGACATTTGACGGTAACATATGACACATATCATACGAAGAATATTAAAAAATACAAAAGAAATGATGCAAGCTCGAAGAAGAGAGAGAAACACAACAGACATAACATCTCACTTATCTTCCTAACTTCAGAAATAAAAAAATGAAAAATGGAAAAAGGATTGGTCTTTGTCAATGGACACTCCCTGCTTAAATTCCACCGCATGGGACGCACAGAGATGCGTGATTTCAAGGCTTGGGAAATTCGAGCATTTGTTGGGAACAGAGTCATACATGCGATAAGACTTAAAAGTAGCCTAGATTTTCTAATCTTTGATGTTTTTTTTAATAGGCGTAATACCATTACTTTTCTCTTTCTCCTTCATCTTTTTTTTAAATGTCATATTGTTGACTTTTCTTTTGTCTAGTTAGTCACGTACGTTTGTTGGATGGTAGAGGAGACTCTTCTGATGCAGCCTTTATGTCACGATGTGCTGTAGTAATAGTCATTATCCCATGACAAGAAAAGAAAGGTCATGATTGCTCTATAAACTTTTTCCTAGGAGCAAGCCTTTGCTGATAAAGATGGCATCACCATCTTCTTCTGCCCGATTCAATGTAATACAATTCCTTCTTTTCATGCCCATAGAAAAAATTATGGACACTTCTGTTTGAATCCTGCGGGATGATGACGGGAAGACCATGCTATCAATGAAAATTTTTTTTTTTTGTTTGTTAACGATTGAGATAGATATATTTCTTTGATCTTAATGACATATAAGAAATACAGAGATCCTCTAAATATTACATTGCTAAAGGCTTTATAGTCACCAAAAAAAACAAAATAGTATGAAATGTTCCATATTTTATATCAAGTGTTCAAAATTAATTAAAAATGGGACAAACAAGTATTGTATCCAAAAAAGTGAATCTTTCTATATGGGCCTGCACTGCTACTCATTCCAGCATAATGTCCTAGGCAGCCTCTCCTGATGGTGCAAGAGGAGAAGGAAGAGAAGATGGTGCCTCAGGCTGAGGAGTCATAGCTGAAACGAATTGCTGCATGTCCTCTTTCTCAAAACCTGTAATAAAATTATTCACCCAAAATAGCATCAAAAATAAGATATCAGAGATAACTTCATCAGCTGATTTACATTTATCATGAAAGATTCTGTTAATTCTCTCCCTCCAAATCAACCAGAGGATGATCTGGAGTAGCATAGACCACCCATTAAAAGGCAAGTAATGTTTAAGATCAGGGGAGGCAAGGAAAAGGTCTGGAACCGAAAAAAATCCAGGGAATAATTGAGAGTTCACAAAGAAACTCCAAATTTTCCTAGCAAAAGC
>JAMKQA010247958.1:0-10065 GCA_024699735.1 Posidonia australis
GAATGTTTATTAATTAAGGTTTTCAATGGATTTTCACTTTAATTAGGGTTTTTACTTATTTATTTGGATTTTTAAGTGATTTAATTTGAATTAAGCTTAAATTAGGGTTTTTGTCTTATTTAATGGATTTTAATTTCTTTTCACTTGATTATGGTTTAAAATTTTGATTAATTAGGGTTTTATTGGATTTTAGGTTGATTTAAGTGGGTTTTAAGTGGATTAGGGTTTTTTGTTGGATTTTAAGTGGATTAAGTGTTTTATTTGTTTTTTAGTGGATTTTAATGGGGTAGTGTTTTAATAGGTCGGTGGGCTAGTGTGGATCTGATCGGGACCTATGTGGACTAGGATTTTGGTGGTGCGACCAGAGCATCAACCGGAGGAGCCTGCTGCCGAATGAGCTCAAAATTGGAGTGTCTACAAGTATCGTTAGATCTGACTATGGTAGTAAGTACTATGGTAGATATGAAGAATCTAGTAAACATTGTTGTGACGCCCTGATGCTACAAACAAATACCAACACTACCTAAGAAATTATTAATTAGGTAATTAACCAATACTACAGAAAATTAAATCTAACAGACTATTAACAACAACAAAATTAAATAAAAGCTACTACACTACCCAGGACCTATTATGTGCGGCTATATGACTCCAACTACAAACTCTATTACTGGACTGCGACTTTATTAATCTACACCTGCATAAAAACCACAATAAAATGCATGAGTGACATTCATTATCATCTAATACGCGTCCACCAAAAACTGAAACCAAAATCTCGAAGAAGAACACGAACTAGAAATGCCCTCATTAGCTACCAAAAGACACACAGCTGCCATCCATAACAACACCAAAACTATTTTGGAAAAAGGACACCAAAATTCGCAAATACAATTATAAATCCATTTGGTAAATCTATTTTCTTAAACCATGCCTTTCAAATCATAATCTTTATATTCTTTAAATCAGATGCATTTTGAAACCACTTTATGTATTTCTGGAAAGTCAAAACATGGCTGAAATCAACTTAAAACCACAACTCATACACCCAGCATGAAAACCTATCGAATCACCTTGGTCACAGGCAATCGACTAGTCACAAGCAGTCATCAAGGACTCAAATCTCGATCCCTATTGCATTACCATAGAGAACTACCCCGTGTAAAATCAAACTGTCTCGAGAACTCATCCCTCAATATATCTATATATCAGACAACATGGGGTGCGTCCATCGACGTCCCTTAGTGTCTGAGCACCTGGGAACTCTAACCTCAGACCCAGCCAACACCACACTCAAGTATCCTAGGGACACAAACCCAGACCTGCAACACAATCACCACAGTCGTGGAAACTCTAACCCCAGACTCTTCTAGTAGCATATCTAAGGGACTCGAATCCCCAACCCCACAAGGAAGCTCGACAACTACAACCTCAGACGTGCATCCAACCTCTTAGAGGTATAAAACAGCCATGGTCCATCAGTACGATCCTATAGTCTCATGGCATGCACCATCCAAAAATAACGGAAAATATTTTCAAAACTATATGTATTCTTTTTCCAACATCATTTTCAAAACATTTTTATATCACAAATCATTCACGGAATCAAAACCACAATTCAATCCAAAGGAAAACACAAAATACCGACCAAAGACTACCACTGCAGGGTCTGAAATGACCCCAACCCGTGGTAGTGAGCCATGAGACCAGCCTGCGATACCGACCTACGAAACGACGTTTTACAGTTAAACTAGTTCAATTACAGACAAAGTCAAAAATTGCCTGAAGTGGGAGCTCACAGCTATCTCTTTACGAGCCACAAAAAGTCTCACAAAATACACCAAATTGAAGAGTTCGAAGTAAGCTATCCTCTGGGACGAAAATTACAAGAATCCGTTAACGATAGTTCAAGATACAAAAATTTAAAACATTGGAACTCACACAAGTGAACAATAGCAATACTATCAAAAAATCACTGTCAAATCTTTGTAAAATTCCAAAAAATCATAAAAATTCTACCATACCATGAATTCAAGTTAAACTACATCTTTCTATTATTTTTACTTAAAACGGGAGTGAAAAATAAAAGGTAGGACACGTACACTCAAATTCTTCGATGAGTTTTTCTTCTTCTCCAGTACTGGTTCCTCCTTCCCCTTCTCTCTTGTACTTTCTCAGGCCCTCTTCCTCTCACTCTCTCTTTGCTACCTACATGGAGTCGGCCGCTTCTCCCTCTTTTATTGCCATTTCAGTCACCGACAGCCATCCATAATCCAGGCTGACATCGGCAGGGCATGGTGTAGGACAACACTGCAAGGTATAGCGTGAGGGCGGCAACGTGTTTCACACGTCTCTTATTGTGCATTCTTGTCGTTTCTTCCCTTCCTAGGGACCTTGCACATTCACGACTTGCAAAACATCAAAATACCACATAGTATAACGAGCCAGGTAGAAACCACAAACACAATTAGGGAAATAAACACAAAATCACCATGATTACCAATAAATATGTATATAATTTCAGGTAATCAAGTTCCAACTTATCCATATTACACACAAATGGGTATCAATCCCTGACATAAGATTACATCATTTCTGGATATTTGGACTCACAAATCTGCGGTCCCAACCCACGAGCCCAACCTACAGTTGGCTTTTATTAGTAGCAGATATTACATCCTACCCCCTTAAAAGAATTTTGTCCCTGAAATTTGTATTTGATAGAACAAATGAGGGTACTGCGAATGGATGTCTTCTTCACGCTCCCAGGTAGCCTCCTCTATGCCATAGTGCTACCACTGAACAAGTACAAGAGGAATCACTTTATTTCTAAGAATCTATTCCTTCCAATTAAATATCTGAACAACATCCTCTACCATAGTTAGGCCTTCCTATAACTCCTCTAGCTACACTGGTATCACCTGGAATGCATCCGCCAAGCACTTCCTCAACATTAAAACATGAAATGCGTTATGCACGTTGGAAAGATTAGAAGGTAAATCCAACTTGTATGCAACTTCATTGACCTTTTTCAAAATTCTATAAGGCCTGATGTAGCAAGGACTCAACTTCCCTTGCTTGCCAAACTTTGTCACTCATTTAGTTGATGAAACTTTTAGGAAAACGAAGTCTCCTACTTCTAATTCTAAAGTTCTTCGCCTCCTATTAGTATAACTTTTTTGTCTACTCTGTGTAGCTACCAGCCTCTTTCGAATCAAGTCTACTCTATTTGCGTATTGTTGCACTATCTCTAGGTCCAAAAGCTGATGTTCGCCTACTTCACTCCAACTAGTGGGTATTCTACATGGTATACCATACAGAACTTCATACGGTGCCATCCCAATGCTAGAATGATAACTATTGTCGTAGACAAACTCAATCAATGGCAAATGCTCTTCCTAGCTTCCTCTCAAATCCAAATCATAGGCCCTAAACTTATCTCCTAGTGTCTAAATAGTTCTTTCTGTCTAATCGCTTATTTAAGGATAGAAGGTGGTACTAAAATTCAATACGGTGTCAAATACCTCTTGCAATGCCCCCCGGAACCTCAATGTAAACCGTGTGTCTATATTAGACACGATTGACACAAGCACTCGACGCAGTCGAACTATTTCAGACATGTACAACTCTTCTAGTTGTGATAATGAGAGATTTACCCTTATAGGCAAGAAATGTGCTGATTTTATGAGCTTGTCAACAATTATCCATACTACATCATTCTTTCTTCTGGTCTTGGGTTATCCCATCACGATGTCCATAAAGACATGCTTTCATTTCCAAACTGAAATATCTAGAGGTTGCACAGTCCCTCTAGGCTTTTGGTGTTTAATCTTCACCACTTGGCAAGTTACACACTTTGTTGTAAGTAAACACCCTACTTTAGCAGCTACTCGCTGGTGGAATTCTCCGAAACAGGGCATCAACGGCAATGAGGCATTTCCTTATACCAAAACCAGCACCCAAATCCTAAATCTAGCCTAGCACCATCAACACATCATAATCCACCACAAAACATCAAGCCCAAGCCTAGAAAGCCCAAGGTGCTGACCAGGCCCAGTCATCTGACTACCGTGTGCCAATAGTGCGGCAAGGTCGCACAAGTCGAGGGTGCAATTGGGTCAATGATTAATTACTGAGGGCTCGATTGGTCTTTTCACTTAGTGGACCACCAATCCGCCTCTTCTTATTGGATGGCATGGATCTATGTGTGCTCCCTAGACTTCCTAGACCATCAAACCCTCTACCTAATCCTATTTCCCATCAAGTCTTACTTGATTAAATCAAAACCCCACATCATTAATCCACTTTTGAATCAACGACCAATCACACTTCCTTCCCTCTATAAAACCAGACCTCACGTCCAACTCCTCCTCCTCTTGGATCTCTGGACTCCCAACTCCGTGCACTAGCCATCCCTAAGCAAAATCTCCACTTCGGCCACCATTTCCGGCTACCACTTCACCACCTTTGGCCACCCAACGATCACAACCATCCCCTCTCGGCCTTGCACCTTTACACTGCGCTAGATCACATCCAACTTTTCCAGTAGAGCCTTCTATAGATATCCCATTTTCACATTTCCTAGAGTTCATATAGGATAGAAACCTTGTGGTGCCCCAGATCACATGGCTAAGGCGTTCTAACCTTCTTCCAGACTTTTCCATGGAATTTCTATGTATTTTTGGATTTTTAATGTATCTCTATGGATTAAGATAAGAGATACGGGGATAAACTGTAAAAGACCATGATTTTGCCAGTGAGGTAAGTGACATGACTAGACACCGTTTGAGAAGGCAACAAATCATGTCACCTCTCATATAGGTGACTACAGTCCAAGCACCATGTAAGTAGGTGACACGTATCCTGGACTTCTTTCTCCAAATAATTTGTCATCCTGGGCTTTAATATAACATATGGGACATTTATAAATGTTATCATGATTTTTCCCATAATTATTATAATTTCAGTAATTTTCTAACATTTAAATATCTACGCATATCATATAAATCAATATAAATGCTAAATAATTCTAGAAAATTATTAAAATTCAAATGACTTGATAATTAAGATCACTTATCTTTATTTTGACCAAAAATGAGATTTTATGATAAGTTATCACATTTTATTGTTATCGCTTATATTTAGTTCATGATAATGCTAAAAAATAAAGATAAAATCCAAAATATCCAAGTGATTGCCAATCTATTTCAAATCAAATACATCAATGATTTTATTGAGTTTTCTCGTAATTATTAAAGAATTGATTTTCAAATCCAATTTACTTAACATTTTAAGTGGATTTTGAATTTAGAAATTAATTTAAAATATCTTCAATTACGAATATGATTTTTCAAAATTGATTTGGTCAATATTTGATAATAAATTTGTAATGGATATTTTTCGATCTTAATTTTTCAAAAAATTCCTTTTTGGTAGCTTGACGACACATACACCGGTGATTGGCTTACGTGGTAGATTTCATTGCCTTTTGGGTGTTGATTCACTGCCTACAGCCAAAAATAAAATCTCCAGGCTAGTTGCCACTCCAAGTGACAACTGTATGATTCAATCGCCTCTCATATAGGTGACGAGATCCAATCTCTTGTTTTTGCAATTATAAAAGCTCTAGATCCTAGTCCTTGATCCACTACTCGTCATTGATGAGATTTGGAGCCCCCAAACTCTATAAAATCTTAAGAAGCCATCTTTATGCCCTAGAAAAGAGAAAAAGAGAGAATTTAGAGAGAGAGAGAGAGAGCCATAGCTCCTTCATCTATGTCTGTCTTCTCCTAGAAGCTCAGATCTTAGAGATCCAACTCCTTTCTACCGCCATAGTGCATCTTCGGAGCTCCGTAAACTGGCATCTACTTCCTTCAACCCCCACGTCAAGGCACTAAGGGTGAAGGGAGTATTTCTTCCAATTTATTTCATTTTTTTCATATAAAACTTGCATTCATAATACAGTTCATGACATATGCATGTAGGGACATCCCTCGATTAGTATTAGATTTCTCTATTCATATTGTTTATTTCTTTTCTATTTTCATTGACTGCACTTAAAACTAATCTAGATTTATTTTTCATTTTTTTTAAAGGGAAGGATATTAGAAAGCACATGGACATTGTTGGACAGCATCCTATCATCCACCTAGTGAACCCAGAATCCACATCATCACAACCTCCACACTCCCGCAAGGTACCTTGTCAACCACCAAAAGTGAATCGGTAAGTGGTGATCATAAAGGATCATTGAAGTGAAGAACGACGATTCTACAACACTCCAAAAAAATCCATCCACACCTTCCCTCTCACTGAGGCACCTCCACACATCCATTGGTTTTCCATCTCCGTCCTTCCACCCCCATCGTCGGTCAGAACCTCCACCACCCTTCCATCACCACCAACAAGCTACGCCAACCTCCACATTACACACCTGAGCACTCCACCAACATCACCACACTCCTCTAGACCCATCTCTGCAGCCGCCGTGCACCAACCGCAGGAGAAACGCTGCAACGAGCCGTCGTCGGAAGGGACAACCCACAAGCTCCACAAGTACATCTCTTCCTCTGCCAAATGTGAACCTTTGTTTTCCTCCATGTTTTATTACATCATCGAATTATCCTCTGTGTGTATTCCTCAGCATTTGTCATGCTTAATCTGTCATTCACCTGCATTGCACCTTCATCACCGGTGATAAGTCTAGGGAGTTCGAAAATGGCCGACAAGCTGTGAGCTCCTCCACCCCCTGTCGAGGCATATCCTCACCTTCCCCTGGCCTCCCTCAGTCACCCTAGATAGTCACTCGATGCTCCTTGCTGCCTACATGGCCGACCGAGCACGTGACTTTTGGTGTGACTTGGTGAGGACAGGGGATGGTCTGCATCTCATCCATTTGCATCCATGCTGCACCTCTGTATCATTCTTCACTCCCATGGACCTCTGGAAATGCCAGAACGCCTTGCCAAAGCCCCTGGTCAGAGAACTCAGGCATGCTCGTCGGCGGAACCCATTTCACAGCAAGCTAGGTGGGTGAAAGCCTTTGGCCAATCGCGACCTTGTCTGAGCATCCAAGTGTGTTCTCTTGCCTCCCCTCTAACTCCCCATGCATCATACAACATCCATGCATCATTGCATTTCGGCCCGGAGCAATGAAAAGCTCACGGCTCTATTCTATTTCCAGCAGCTGCATGCCGAATGCGTAGAACAAATGCGTAGGTCGGTTGTACAGTTTGGACAGACATCTGGCTAAGCTTCCATGCATCTTATCTCCCTGTTTTTTTTTCTAATCATGCTTTGATTTCTAGTTTCCTCTTGTATCGGCATTTCCTCACTTGCATTACATGTTTTCTCGCATCCATTAAGGCGATGACGATTACTATGTTGAATCCTTTTGACCGACAGTCTAGGATTCACATAGCATTTTTGAGCATTATTTTACATTGATTTTTGCCTCACTCATATCATTACATCAGCATGACCTATAGCATACATCCATTTTAGACTTAGCAAGCAAACATGATCATTCACATTGGCAACACATAAGCAAGTGATTAGCCTAGAAAGATTGATTTCTCGGGTGTATCGGGATGCCTAACACGTTTCTCATGCATAACAAGAGTCCTTACCCTTTTAGAGGCCCATCATGACCAATGTGTTGCATGCATCCATTAGGCACGAAGCATGCATACATTCATTTGTATTCATTTATAATGTTTTCTCGCATTTTTATGCATCCGATTTTCCTTGTCTTTTCAAAAAAAATTAAAAGATTAGGTGACGACTCCATTTTGTCCTTATTTTTCTTTGTTTTTCTTCGGTGTTTTTGAGTCGAGTATCCTTCCTCAGATTCACTATTTCCACCATGACCATATCAATCTTCGTGTGTCTACACATACAAGGAGTTCAGTTCTGGCATGGTCACACTACGTACTCAGTAATTTTTCTCTTCATCTCAGCCCACTAAAAATTCCTTTTCAGGTCCTTCTATATCTTAGTACTTCCTAGATAAATTGTGTACCTAGATCGATGGGCTTCATCGAACAATCTCTACTTCACTTCTTCCACTTGAAGCACAAATAGGCACAAGTAGTACCTCAATCCACCATCTATAACAACTGAGAAATGAGGCGCCTCTCCCACCTCTACCTTTTCCCATGTTTTATGTATAAAAGGGTCTAGTTGCTGAGTAGTCACAATGGCTTCCATTAATCTCAAGCGAACAGACAAGTTAGTCATTCAAGATCCAACAGGTCCTTGAGACGGCCTCCGAGATCTACACTCAACCAATCCTTCCAACATGTATTGTTCCTTGATCATCAAGTTGACCATGACATGAGTGCATCTACATAGTGCATTTGTGACCACATCGACCTTCCCTAGTTAGCAGAACAAACTAAAGTCATAGTCCTTGAGATATTCCACCCACCTCCGCTATTTCAAGTTTAAATCCTTCTGTGTAAAATTATACTTCAAACATTGATGGTCAATAAATATTTTGAATTGTTTGCCATACAGTTAATGCTTCTAATCTTTAATGCAAATACTACCTGTAGACACCCTGATTTTGCAGTCACTTGATAGCAGGCTCCTCTAGAAGATGCTCTGGTTCCAACCACCACCCCTAAACCCTAACTCCATCAAAACCCTAAACCCTCAAGCCCACTCAAGCCCATACAAGTCCACTAGGCCCACACAAGCCCACTCTAACTTAATCCAAGCAAAAACCAGTAATTAAAAATAAAAATTAAATAAAATCAACCTAAATCCACTCAAAACCCTAATTAGTTAAGTAAAACCCAAATTAAAACCAAAAGTCAAACAAAATCCACCTAAATCCATTTAAAACCCTAATTAATCAAGTGAAAACCCTAATTAAGGTCAAAATTGAATAAAATCCACTTAAATCAACCTAAAAGCATTTAAAACCCTAATTAATCAAGTGAAAACCCTAATTAAAGTCAAAATCAAATAAAATCCATTTAAACCACTTTAATCCATTTAAATTCAAGGGAAAAACCCTAAATTAAACCTAAAACCCTAAAAAACCCTAAAGTCACTTAATTGAGTTAAACAAAAACCTAATTTAAACCCAAAACTTTAATTAAAATCCAAAAAAAAACCCTAATTAAACTAAAAACCATGATTAAAATCTAAAAACCCTAAATTAAAACTCAAAATTCCAATTAAAACCCAAAAACCCTAATTAAACTAAAAAACCCTTAATTAAAACCCAAAAACCCTAATTTAAACTAAAAACTCTAATTAAAGTAGAAAAACCCTAAAAACCCCTAAGATAATTAAAATCCTGAAAATCCTAATATAAGACAAACTAATTGAGTCACAAAAACCCTAAATTAATTAAATCACAAAATCCCTAAAATAATTAAAATCTTTAAACCCTAAAACATGAAACCCTAAAAGAAAAAAAACAATAATCCTAAAAATTTTAACCCAAAACCAAGTAATTAAAAACTTAAATTGAAATCATAAAATCAAAATCATAAACCTAATTAAAAACCTAAAAAACAAAACCAAAATACTAAAACAAAACAAAAATACTAAAACAAAACCAAAAATACTAAAATCGAACCAAAAAACAAAAAACAACCAAAGGCCCAAAGTCAAGCCAGTTCTGTAACCATGCTCGACTCGAGGGAGGGGTGGGGAGGAGATCACAGTCATGTCAAGATGGCGAAGGCGCAAGGAAAGGATAGAAAAAAAGAAAAGGGGAGTCGCCACCTAGTCTTTTAAGGGAAAGACGAGGAAAACCACAAAAAGATGAATGCTTGGAGTGCAAATGCGAAGACTAGATGTCTACTAACCAGATGATGGATAAGGATTCCTATTACGCACGAGGAAGGTGTTAGGCACCCTCGTACGCTTGAGAAACTCGATCTTTCTAGTCCTATTACTTGTTGAGGGTTAGATGAATGTTTGCTAACCTGGATCATGCTCTAATCATGCTAAAGTGTATGGATGTGACAAGACTAAATGAATGTGCAAGATGATGTGTGAAAATTGCGAAGAAATCCACATGAAATCATGAGAAAGTCGTGAAAATCA
>JAMKQA010247959.1:0-10825 GCA_024699735.1 Posidonia australis
TAATTTATTTGAAGAATATGTTAGAAATTACGGTGAAACATCTAGTGGTCAAGCATCTAATTTATTAGGATCACAAACAAGTAGTAGTAGTGGTAGTTTTTTATGGAGTAGATTAAATAAAAAGAAGGAAAAATATATAAAATCAAGTACAAATAATGAAATAGATAATTATTTAGAATCCCCAATTGCTTTTAGTGATTTAGAAATAGATAACTTAAATTTATTAAAGTGGTGGTCTACTACAACTATTAGGTTTCCTATAGTTGCAAAAATGGCAAAAGATTTACTAACGATTCCGGCGTCAACTGTGGCATCGGAATCTGCATTTTCTGCAGGAAAAAGAGTATTAAATGATAAAAGATGTAGATTATCAGAGAAGTCTGTAGAAGCCTCCGTCTACTTAAAAGATTGGTACGATGTGGTTGATCGTCTTCAAAGATTGAACTTGAAGTTTGAATCAGAAGAAGACGATGATGTGACATCAACTTTAACAAGCAGAATAGACTCCCCAAATGAATAATTCTTGATGTAAAAATTGAAAAAAAAAAGTAAAACAAATGATGTAAATATCTTTTGTATTTTTTATATAAAAAAATTGTTGTATTTCAAATATTTTTTTATTAATAAAAAAATAATTTAAAATTTTTTTTTAGGCCCAATGGACAAGCCCAACCCGGCCCGGCCCACATACGGGCCATGGGCCGTGCCGAGCCCATGGCCTATACGTACAGGCCCGGTCCAGGCCCAGGCGGGCTGCATTTTCCCAAAGAATGATGGTGCACTATAAAAAAAACAGAAGTAGATTCCTAAAGACTATGAATTTAAAAAAGGAAAAAGTGATTCACTTAATGCTCTCTCTAAAAATAAAATTTTATAATATTATTCCCATGAAATATGGGATGTGCACAAAAGGATGGTCACCAAAAATATAGGAAAACTTCCTTCTTTTTTTGGAAAAAAATAGTAATGGAAGAGAGAGAACAATTCTGTCACGATTATCTTGAAAAAAGAAGAAGGTGTTTCATGCACAAATCCAGAAGGGAATCACCCACAAATCTAGAAAGGGACTACCCATGAAAGTGATTCCATAAAAAAAAGGATACAAATGAGGAGAGAGTTACCAAATCAAAATTGCAATCAAAAAATAATGGTTGACGTTACCAAAAAGTGGAATTCGAAAATAGAATTTAATAATATCAATCCCATATATTAGTTAGCAAAAAGGAAGGCATAGAGGAGAATTTTAAAAGAAATAAAACTATTAACTTGTTAAATGTGGTTTTAGTTTTTGATCGTTAGATATTGGTCTAATGGCTATTAACAATTTTACCTTATTTTAATTACAATGAGATAATGTGTAAATATAGGATCAATCCAAGGATAGTCATCATTCTTAAGTATTTAACGATAATTTTTTATATTTAATTATTAGATTAAAAATCCATTGAAAATATTTGTATGTCAAAAATAAAATAAAGTGATTTTAAAATTATTAAATTCTAAAATGAATGTTAACAACAAAAATGGGTTATATCGAAACAATTAGCAACTCCAGACCATTTGGCACGTACTAGGTGTGATGATAGCAAGAGGGCTCTATTGAATGTTAAATTTATGATTGGAAGAATTATTAGGCGATCATTAAAAGAAGTTAAGCAGTGGAGGTGGTCAAAGTCTTGTATGATTCCTACGACATACGAATATTCAAGATACCTGGGCTCGGTAGCAACGATCTACAAACAAATACGAAAAAAAAACAGTTGGGTAGAAATCGTGGAGGGGTCACTTGAGTATACTATACATACAGTGAAACTTGTTTATAGACAGATGAATGGGTTGACAGACAGACAGACAGACAGACAGACAACAGAACTGGCAACAAAAGACAAAACTAAAGTAACAAACAACAGAGACACATCATCAATACACACCCTCGACAACCATAAAAAAATAAAAAGGACATCTCAGCTTGATTCCCGATGGTCCTCCAGTCCTCCTCCTCCTCAGCCATCCACCCAGATGGATTACCAATTGGAAAAAGATTGATGACGTTATATATATTCTTGATTATTTGATTCTTCCTGATGAAATGTTTTTTTTTCTTTTTAACACACATTACAATTATAATGGTGGATCTCTTATGTCCAACGTCTATGACTTCTTCTTTTTTTTTTCCTGATTTTGGTTGATTTCTTCTCCTTGTTAACGTATAAGTTCTTGCTTACTGTTTCTTCTTTTTGCCTAAGGTAGGTATGATTTCTTTTTCTTTGCTTCATCACCAACATGATTTATTTGTCTCCCTCGTCTTCCTCCTCTCTCTCTCTTCTTCACCACTGATGACAAGAGCAACCACCATCAATGAAATGAAACAACACCAGTGATGCTTCCCAACATGTCAGTGCATCAACCCCATGTAGTCATAAACAACCATCAGGTTTTGTTTTTGCAATTCACTAATAAATAATCCCCAAATGGATGATAAAGTCAAAAAGGGGCAAAAATAAAGTACGAACGCATCAATCTTGCAGATATTGGCTCCAGTGAGCAAGTACATGAGGAGCAGCACAGTCCTAATGTTGAAGTTCTGGTTAAACCCACGACGAGAGCACCGACTACAAGTCCTTGTCGTTGATAAACCCACTCCGATCCCTATCCGCTACCTGGAAGCGAGCAACCAAGTTTGGATCAGTCCCAGACAGGAACGCTAATGGGGTCAATGGGGCAAAAGGGCTTAACTTGTATGTAAGGGGCAGACGATAGGAGCGTTGACTCGTACAGAGGAGCACTTACGTGGAGGAGCACACGAGCGCAAAAAGAGAAAAAGAAAAAAATACTCAAGATAAAGGAGACTTTGAGGTGGAGAGAGAAAAGGAAAATAAATTAGGAAAGAGTTGATTCCTAAAATTTTAAGACTTTAGTCTTTGCCATGGTTATAGTTAGTGCCAAAACTGGTGGTCAATATAAAATAAATATAAAATTATCATAATCACAAAGTTTATTCATGACTAATCCTGTGGTTATTTTATAATATTTAAGAAAAAATAATTTTCCATTGAGATAAAAATTTTAGTCACTTATATTTCATAGTTAGCCACAACATGTGATCGTGCCTAGATAATATTTTGATTTATTATTTAAAACTTTTATATTCGTGACTAAACATATCAGCTAGCCATGGCTTTACTGTTCATGGTTAAAATCGATGTCTAAAGTATTACTTTCTTGTGGTACACTCCTTCTCATCCTCCTCCTCCTCCTCCTTTATTGTTGTCGTCGTTGTTGATGCTAACGTCGTTGTTTGTCGCCACCTGCAACAACACCAACAATGAGAACAACCACCCTAGGAACTGTTCCTTGTAGATAATGGTGCAACCAACTCTCCCTCTGGTCGAGCACTCATGATGTTGCTCACTCCTCTTCCTTCTCCTTTGCTAGTGCCTTCATTGTTGATCGAAGTTCTTTTGATCACTTGCTCTTTTAAGTGTTAAGCTTTAATTTTTCTATACACCTTCTTGCCTTGATCACATGCCAATGGTTTTTCACAATGTTTTTCTCTACACCCATATGGTTTTTCTTGCCTTGACCACTTACAAAACCCCTCAATACCACCACAAATGAGATTAAACGAAGTGAGTAAGCATTACTAGCAATTTATCTACCTAGGTATTGCAATTCAAAATAGCTACTATGAGACTTGATCACCCACTGCAGAATGTAATCGCATAGTAAGAAAAAAAAAATTTCAATTTTCACTTGAACTAGAGACCAACAAGTACAACTACATAGTTGAGGAGCACAAAGCCTCAATTTTGACATAAATCGTGAAAAAAAACAAACAAACCAACCCTACAATTCCCCAAGCAGCACCAATCATGGAGAAAAGTAGAATACTCCAAGCATCAAGTTCTTCTTCTTCCTCCACTCCTTCCGGTCGTGGATTGTTGCCCTTGCTACGACTGTCATTCATGTCTCTTCCAGAGACTTCTACTCCACCACCTCTGCTTGACCCTGTTGAATCGAGACCACAACCACCACCATTTCTTCCTCCATTCTTAATCCCCTTTGATTGTTGTCCTTGCTACGGTTGATCAAAACCACCATCGCTACAACCTCGAAATCACTTCGAAGAAGGCCATGCATTGAGTTTCTCATCTTTTGAGGGTCTCCAACGGCACATATGTTGTTACTTATACGTGTATGTTGGAGAAGTTAGAATGGGCCTAGGGTTCATTTTACATACATTGAACCTCCATGTCATTTTCATAATTCGTAAGTGAAATTAAACTTTTAATCGTAGAATATGATATATGTCATATATAGATTCAATATATTAAATATCAATTGTTTCTAAAATTTTAATGTTAAGTATCATAGATGGATAAAAATTTTAAAATAAAAATAAATATATGAGTCATGAATTTATTGTTATACCTAAGAATCAATCCATCAAATTTGAAATCCAAATGGTGTCTACATTTTTCATGAATTAATTCAAGTGTGCTTTGTCAATCATAATTATTGGATCTTGATCCTAGGGTTAGTATTAACACCACTTTTTAAGTAATGATGGTTTTGTTTTTGGAGAAAATAATAGAGAGAAATTGTAGCCTAATTAATTATGGATATTAATTAATAGAGAAAGAATAGGGGAATGTTAATGTAGTGACTATTGTATTCTTAGCATTCTGTTAGGGGAATGTGAATGTAGTGACTATTTTATTCCTAAGCCGATGTCATCCATTCCAATTCCTTCTTTCCTTTCCATTCGATTTTGAGGATTATTGCCGGGCTTCTTCAATCAGATAACATAAAAGATTGGTTTTTTGGTGATTTTTTCAAGTGATTCATTGATAGCCAGTTCATTCTCAATGTCATCTCAGGCTTTGTTTTTTGGTGGATTCATTTTGAATACAAGTATGTTTTTTTTGTGAGATTTTCGTGTGATTTTCATTATTGCTGATAGAGGATTCATTGAAAGTGGATTTTCCCTTGTTCATTCCTCATAGGTGTTTCAGTACTCCTCAATCGAAGACAGTTTTGTTTATTCATTTTTACATTTTTCTTTTATAAAGATAATTGATTGGGACCTTCAATTTTTTGTGGATTATTTCTTTCATATAGAGTATTTTTAACCTCTTAATTGACATTGATGTATGAGTAGTAGATTGGGTTTGATTTTAGTTATTGTTTAGTTTGTTATGTAAGCATATATTTTAGTGACGTTTTTTTCCAATAACTCAGTATTTTTATCTTTGATGTAATGATGCAGCAGTATTAGAATGGGTTGAGATATAGTCTTGGTTTCATGCTTTGTTTATGCATTGACATCTATGATGTTCCATGTTTACAAGTTATAAGTTTTGAGTGAAACAGAATGTGGCAAGAACTTAAGTTTATATAGTTTCTACTTTAGTTTTTAAGATTAGTTGATACTGTAATTAAATTTGATAGTAATTGCAATGTTATTATTTTTAGTATTGGTATCAGCATTTGCTTACGAATAAATTTCATAGTTGGTTTGTTTCATATGTCGTATGTTGTTACTGAAACTTAATATGAAATGAACTTAAGTTTGTACGTTGTCGTATCCGACTTAAGTTTCTAAAACTCAATATATCGTATGTTGTTACTGAAACTCAATATGATATGAACTTAAGTTTTTATAGTTTCTATTTTAGTTTTTAACATTAGTTGATACTGTAACTGAATTTGATAGTAACTGTATTTTTATTACTGGTATCAACCTTTGCTTATGAATAGATTTTATAGTTATTTGATCTATCTGTCATATGTTGTTACTGAATCTCAATGTGATATGAACTTATCTATAGTTTTGCTTTAGTTTTTAACATTAGTTGTTACTATAACTGAATTTGATTGTAACTGTATTGTTATTATTTTTAGTATCGGTATCAGTCATTGCTTATGAATAGATTCGTAGTTATTTGATCCATATGTCATATGTTGTTACTATGTGACGACCTAGACCCTTGATGGCATTTTACCCAACTATTTAGTCTGAATTCCAAAGCCAAGTGCAAATTGCAGAAAATGTGGTGGGCACAAACTATGAACTTGCAATGTAGGCATGCATAGCATGCACAAGTAAATAGTGCGCATATCTGGTGTGGCCTACAAATTCAGAATTCTGTATATCTTGAGTTGTGTCTTAGGAAATTAATCATCAATTGGTTTTACTCTTGATGTTTGTAATGTGTGCCTAGTCGAGTGAACTCGGATTTGTTACTTGAAGTTGTAAATATACTTGTTGGGTAACTGCAGTGGACTTGTGATTGTCCCCTCTTTGGATCTCTGATTTCTTTATATTATGTTTATGGTTTTGTAGTTATCTCATTTTTGTATTTTCCAAAGTTCATCTAAAACAGAACCTTTGAGGCATCCCAGATCACAAGACTAAGGATCTATAACATATTTTCTAGATTTTTCATGATTTCTCTAAAAACATTTTGATTTTTACTTGTTTCAATGTTGTTAGCTGTGGCATAGCTAACCCAGTCGAACTGGTGGCAGGTTCGAGTTCCTTGAACATTTTCAGTGCGAGTCATCAACTGTGACAAAACTAACGCTGTTGTCTTACTCAAATTAGTGATAAATTTGAGTATTTTGAACTTAAAGAAAAATGTTTTTATGACTTTATGGAATTTTTGAAGTAATTATGGACTTTTAATGCATCTCTGTGGAATAAGATAAAAGACAGAGAGGTTAAAATGAAAAGAGCAGCAAGTTGCCTCATTGACTAACGACAGGCCTTGTTGCCAATTGGTGGGCAACATCACTCATCATCTATCTTAGCGGCGATGAGATGTCATGGTGCCACGCCATCAAGCGACAGATATTCTGGAATTCTCTCTCATGACATTTACAAATAATATCATGATTTTTTCCCATAATTATTATGATTTCTATTATTTTCTAACACTTAAATATCTATGCATATCAAATAATGTAACACCCCAAACCCCGACGCTATGAGATCTATGTTATTTAACTAGGATTAATGCACTATAACATGGAAAATAAATTTTATTCTACCCAAAACTTGTATGTGCAGCTAATGACTTTCATTTATGAACATCGGACTAAACTGCACTCCAAACTAAGCACTTGAAAAAAAAACAAGGCATGCAAAAACACGTGTGACTTTTAAATCACTCAGTATGTGTCCACCAAAATATGGCGGAAAATCTCTAATAACTAAATGCTGGGTTCTCAAAACTAAAACAAACTCTTTAAATCTTTATCTGAAAATTCTTGACAAAACATGACTTTTCTGAGAAATCTCTTTTTTGAAAAATCTTTATATTTTTTTCAAATACTCTCAATCTCTATTTTGAAAATCCCCTATTATAATGCTTTTCTGAGAAACAACTCTGGGTTAGACTCCAGCCTAATCTCAAAACTCAAATCTGGTTAAAACACTATTTTGTGGCTGGACCTAGTCCTAAAACTTTGTTCTTATCTTAACTAAAATTTGACTAAAACTCAGAAGCCAAAACTTAGCTCGACTCTAGCTTAAAACTAGATTAAATCTCAAATCTGAAAATCCTTTCTTTTCAAGTGCCACCTTGATCAGAGGTGACTTGACCACAAGCAGTTGGAGAGGCACCAACATCAACCTCCTACACTATCACAATGAAAGTCCCCGTGAGGGCATGCCACTGTCTTGGCTAACAGGCTTTACTAGTCTTTTCTCTTTTTCTTTTTTTATTTGCACAAAGATGCATTATCCCAATGCCCTTCTCTCATGGTGTTTGAGCTCATAGGTCATCTTACATCAATCCATTCAATACCTTTTTTTGGGTACTTAGTTTCTCTAACTGGGGCCACAAACTCTGAAAATCTCATTCTAAAATAAGTATCTTTCTTTGAAATCTGTATTCTCAATCTTTCCCATTATGTGAATCATTTCTGTAAAACTTTTCTCTTTAGAATCAGCTTCTCTATAACTCTTGAAAATCTTAAGAAACTCTTACTAAGTAAACATGCCAAAAACACATAAATCAAGCATTATTTACAATTCTGGGAAAAACTTTGAGGCTCAGCTTTGGGCCTTGGTTTGGCATGTCGAACCGAAACGGCATACCAAAGTTGGCCCAGCTGCCCAGATCGATCAACCGAAATTCCCTAATCTGGTAGACTAAGAAATTTTGGTCAATTGAAATAGGGGTCTGGGGCCAAACTGATAGCAAATCGGCATACCAAATCAAATTCGATATACCGAATTCTACATTTTCTCAAAACATACCCTAGCCCTAGGCTACCTGTTCGGCGGAATTGGGACCTCCGACAGATCTCCTTTCAGTGAGCCACAAATCCTGCATAAAACATATATCCTAGCATGCGAAATCTACTTTCTTTTGGGATAAGTTTCATCACAATCTATTGCATATATCCCAAGATATAAAAATCACAAGGCATGAAGCCCATTCTTCATTACTATAGAATGAATCTCGAAATTCAATCATAAATGCATGTAAAATCATGGAAAAATCATGAAATCATCATACATCCATGTTTTAGCTCTAATCAACCCATTTGCATGCATTTCATACTTGATCATGGCATTATTCAAGTATTTAAAGCTTATTAGAAAGAAATGGGAGAAAAAAGAGGACACGTACACTAAGTCGATCTCCAACGGTCCTCTCTCCTTCCCGGTGGTTTGCCTACTACTCCAACGAGCTCTGAGACTCCCTTGGTCCTCTAACGAGTCTCTCTATCGATGGCAACCCTTCTCTCTCTCTCTCTGCCTCACTTCTTTTTGCTTCTTTGGTTTCTCTCCCTTTCCTCTTTCTTCTTTCTCTTCTGGTTCGCCCTAATTCTTCTCTTTCCTCTCCCTTCAGACTGTAGCTCTCCTTGCCTTCCTCTCCTTCTCCATTTAAACTGCCGCTCTCCTTGTTGTCGCTCACCATCGACAAAGATTGAGAATCTCGGCGAATCAGCGATGCGATATGCCGCAAAGTTGTGAGAAGGAGGAGAGCACAGTAGCTAGCAGTGGACATTATGCATATTTGACTCCGGTCCCACTCTTCTCCCACACATGTATACGTGGCACGCACATCGGTTCAAATACCACACAGTAGGGGAAATACCAAAGACAATTACCAACAAATAGAGAACTCAACACAAAATTATGTCATTAAGCTAATCATCCAAATAAAAAATAATAATTACATTTATTCTTGATAATCTGGACACAAATATTACATATAAATCCTTATAAATACCAATTAATTCAGGAAAATTCTAGAAATTTGGATGATATGGTAATTAAGATTACTTATCTTTATTTTATCATAAACGAGATTTACGATACGTTATCAAATTTTAATTTTATAACTATATTAAATTCAAGATAATGCCTACAAATAAACATAAAATCCAAAATATCTAAATGATTTCCAATTTATTTTAAATATGATATATCCTTGATTTTAACTGATTTTTCACATAATTTTAGAGATTTAAAATATTCAAATTTGATTTACTTAACTTTTTGAGTTTAAATTGAATTTGGAATTTATTTAAAATCTTTCTATTATGAAAATGATTTTAAATCACAGATTTGGTCGTTATTGGTTAATAGATTCGTAAGAAGATATTTTGGGATCTTAATTTTCAAAATTTCCCCTTTTTAGTTTCTCGTTGCCAGTGTACTCGACAACTAGTTGATGTGGTAGATTTCATTGCCTTTCAGGCATTGATTCACCTCGTCGAGTGAAATTAGAATCTTCAGATTCGTCACTTGTCAAGCCGGCGACTGAATGATCCTGTCGCCAGGTCAATAGGCAATGAGATCTAAATTGATTTTTGATTATCATTTTTAACTAGTTTAATTCTAGTCCTTGATCTACCACTCGTCTTTAACGAGATTTGGATCCCTAAAACTCTATAAATAGACTCCCTAGGTCAAGAGTTTGAGAGGAGACGCATTCTAACCCTAAGGAGTCAGTTCAAAACCCTAAAGAGAGAGAGGCAATATGAGAGAGGGGGAGATCCATAGCCCCCACTCTGTCCTAGTCCCCCATGATGTCCTAGATCCTAGAGATTTTAGCCTTCTAAAGCCCAAACGTACCTCCAGAACTCCATCCGAGTCTCCCCTTCCTCCATCCACTCCACAACACACGAGGGTGAAGAGAGTATCTTCTAATTAATCATTTTTTTACATAATCATTGCATGTTATAATCTAACCCATGGCATATGCATGCAGAGACAACTCCTTAGTTAGTATTAGATTTAGTTATTTATGTTATTTGTTTTTGTTTTGATACTGTTACTACACCTAGGCTAATCCAGATTTGTTGTTCTTGTTTGTTTTAAAGGGAAGAAAATACTACATAGCATGAGAACGCCACTGGACGACATTCTGTCGTCGATCCAGTGAACCGAGGATCCACATCCATCACAACCAACATCTCCCGTAGGCATCTTATCAATCAGCATCTTCAGCGAAAGACAAGTAGCGATGTAACACCCTAGTGCTACACAACAGTATAAGAACTACCCAAACACAATTAAATGCAACCAAGTAGCAATATTAAAATAAATAAAGCTAACTACCCAGACCTGTGTGCGGCAAGTGTAGCTCAAAAAGTTACACCAGGGAAGACTGCTCCTATAGCTCAGCACCTGAAAACAAAGGGACAAGAAAACACGCGTGAGTGACAAGAATGCCACCCAGTACGCGCCTCAAAAACAACACCAAAAAAACATAGAAAACCTTGCCAGAAAGCATCATTTTAAACCCTTATATGCAATTCTTAAAACTCAGAAAGCAATGGCTTTTCAAACTTTTCTTTTCTT
>JAMKQA010247966.1:0-17026 GCA_024699735.1 Posidonia australis
AATAAATATGGGCCTTATATAATCCTGGACTGTTCCACTCCTTGACAATTTGTGCGAGAGCCAAACTATGTACTAGTTGGGTCAAAAGACTTTACTATCCTCCATATCACCCATTAAAAATATGTAAATGTGCAGGACCTAAAAGCGACTCCATGTAATGGTGTGCTAGAGATTCAAGCCAATTGCCACACCATCAGTTTCAGTTATAGTTTTTCTCAATTCCATATCCTAAAAGTTGTTGGCACATATATAAAATCCATATAAGGATCTACTAACATTAACACTCCTCTGACCTCTCTCAAGCTGGAGCATATATATCTAGGTACTTATTTGATTATCTTCTCATATCCGTTTTCATATCCGTTTTTATCCATATCCGAGTTGTTTTTATCCGTTCCGTATCCGTATCCGTTTTTTGAGGATATGGATATGTAATTTTACTATCCGTATGATATCTGTATCCGTATCCGTATTTCGAAAACGGATACGGATATGGTAACACCCATATCCGTACCGTATCTGATCCGTTTGCACCCCTAGTGTCAGGTCATCTATATTATATTACTTTTGTTGATGATTTTTCAAGAATGTCTTAGGTATATCTGTTGAAAGACAGGAGTCATACTTTTGATATATTCAAAACCTTTGTTTCTAAAATAAAAAATCAGTTTGAGATTATTATCAAATGTTTACATACTGATAATGCTTTGAAATTTGTAGAGAAAAAGGTTGAATCTTATTGTGCATCTCTAGGCATTCGACATCAAGCCACATGACCTTGTACTTCTCAGTAAAATGAGGTAGCAGAAAGAAAACACAAACACATTCTTGATGTCACACGTACCAACATGTTCCATATGAAGGTGTCCAAATACTTGTGGTCTGATGCAGTTCTTACTGCCACTTACCTTATTAATAGGATGCCTTCTACTCCTCGTGAAGGTGAGATTCTCCTTCATCGTCTTCGTAAGTATGCTCACCTGTTTTATTTGTCTCCTAGGGTTTTTAGTTGTGTAGCCTTTGTTCAGGATCTCTCACCTAGACTAGATAAACTCTCTCCTAAGGCAATTAAGTGTGTTTTTGTTGAATACTCCAAAACTTAGCGAGGATATCGGTGTTTTCATCCTCCCTCTGATAGATATCTTGTGTCTGTCGATGTTACCTTTTATGAGTCTGTGGCTTACTATGGTGACTCTGGTGTTGACAGGGAGTCAGTTGTTGAGTCTGTTTCTTTACCTACTGATGTTTCTCTAGTTCCAAGTGATCCACCCCCCTTACAGGTATATCGACGTCGACAGAGGCCACCAACTCCATCAACGACAGAGCCAACCTCCTCCTCTAATGTAGATCCGTCTCTTAATGGCCTGCACTTGCCCATTGCATTGAGAAAAGATAGTCATTCCTCCATTGCTCATTCCATTTCTAATTTTGTTACCTATGATTCTTTAGGTCCACAGTTCTGTGTGTTTGCCTTGTCTCTTTGCACTGAATCTATTCCCTGGAATTACCAAAAAGCACTTTTACTTCCACAATAGAAGACAACAATGGATGAAGAGATAGCTGCCTTGGCAGCCCATGGCACTTGGGAATTAATGACCCGACCAGTGGAAGCTCATATAATCACCTATCGTTGGGTCTACACTGTCAAATACAAAGTTGATGACACTGTTGATCGATACAAAGCCAGACTGATTGCCAAAGGATTCACTCAGACATATGGCATTAACTATGATCAAACATTCTCTCCAGTAGCTTGACTTAACTCCATCAGAATTGTTCTCTCGGTGACCATCAATAATTCCAAGAAGTTGTCAACTTGATGTCAAAAATGCTTTTCTACATGACGATCTCACAGAGACTGTGCTTATGGAGCAACCTCTAGAGTATGTTGCTCATGGGGAGAACAGAGTTTGCAAACGTAAAAAGGCGATCTATGGTCTTAAATAAAGTCCAAAGCATGATTCGACAAATTCTGTCAAGTAGTGTTGGAAGCAGGATTCCAAGAATGTGTTGTGAATCATTCAGTTTTCTAAAGGAGATCTGAGCAGAGGTGTGTGATTCTGGAAGTTTATGTAGATGACATTTTGGTGACAGGTAGTGACCAAAGAGGTATCAAGGAAGTAAAAAAAATTCTTGCTGCTGATTTTGCCATTAAGGATTTAAGAAAACCAAGGTACTTTCTTGGTATTGAGTTTGCTTGTGCAAATAGAAAAATGATGTTATCTCAAAGGAAGTATGTTCTTGATCTACTTCAGGAGACAGAACAATTGGAGTGTAAACCAAAAAACACTCCTATTAAGCAGTCACCTCCACTTTGGGATACTAGTTCTGAGTTATTGGATGATCCAGGCTAGTATCGGAGACTAATTGGCAAGCTTATTTATCTGACAATTACTCGACCTGACATTTCATATACTGTTATCTTACTGAGTCAATTTATATATGAGCCAAGGAAGGTGCAATACAGTGGAACTTTACATGTCCTTTCCTATGTTAAGGGCTCTCTAGGCAGAGGTTTGATCTATAAAAGGAATGACCATATCAATATGGTAGCATACTCAGACTCAGGCTATGTAGGAGATCGTGGAGATAGGAAATCCACCTTAAGATTCTGTAACTATGTAGGAGAGAACCTCGTTACGTGGAGAAGCAAGAAGCAGAACGTTGTGTCTCGTTCTAGTACAAAGGCAGAGTACAGAGCAACGGCACAGGCTGTATGTAAGATGGTGTGGATTAAATCTCTTCTTTTTGAGATTGGCTCACCTTTGATGCTCTAATGCCAATGTTTTATGACAATCAAGCTTCCATCTTCATTGCCAACAATCCTAACTTCCACGAACAAACCAAACATATCGAGGTTGACTGTCACTATGTGCGATATATGGTGTTGAGAGGAGTCATTTCTACACATACTCATTCGTCTGAGCAGCAGTTTGAGTTGTAGGTCATTCATGTCTTTATGTACCAAGCTAGATCTTTTTGATGTCTATGCTCCAGCTTGAGGAGGAGTGTTAGAATTATAGCTTTATGTCCTTTTTGGTTTATTGGGTAATTAGATATCCGTTTAGTTGGATATCTTATAAATATGTAACTCCTTCTATCAAATGAAGTGATCTCTCTTTTCATTTCTAATTTCAACATTATATAAAGATCCATTTATTCTAACAAAAGGGAACCGCGATACATACCATACACCACTACAAGAACCAGTTTTAGCCGAACTTGTCCCTCGTATATTTGTTTTGGATTATGTATTTTACGATCAATTTCTCATAACTTATAACCATGTAACTTTAGGCCTTCCTTGAATTCCAAAGAAACGCTTGTATCTACAACTACTTGTAATTTTTAACTCCTTTAAGTTGGAACTTGGAACAAGTCATCCTTTTATACAATTTGACCACAGTGTTCAATTTTTTGAGCACACAACCACAATACTTAAAAACCATCATCATCCTATCCTGAACACATTTAATTTTCAATATTCCTTGTTTCCCTACTTTCCATGGGTATTAATGAGATAGTAGGAAATGTTGACATTTAGTCATAATTAAATTGATTGTAGCCATCCTGCAAACTGGAAAGCTAAGCCCACAAAAGGAGTGATAGTGAGAATTACAGAAATTCATTCATCTGAAGTAGAAGCACAAGTTAGTCTACACCAAATTTTTTTTCCTATGTTAGTAGTTAAATGTCCTTGCAAAAATTATCTTACTTTTAATAGGGGCTATTGCTGATCTCATACAAATGTTTTGAAAACAAAATTCTGAACATTGTTTGATATCCTGACATTCTAATTTGCTCACTAACAATTCATGCGATAAAGATAACAAAAACTTCAATAATGAATTCGATTTCTTCCATCTTTCTCTATACTCTTCCTATCACAAAACAATTATTTTAAAAAAATTACTCCTAAGTCCCTACTTTACCAGTAAAGAGAAGAAAATTATTAAAAGCTCAAGAAAACAGTGAACCAGCAAATCTAGAAGGTCTCATCCTGAAGATAAGACAACAGCAAAAAAAAAAAAAAAAAAAGATGTTCCAACAGTGGAGCAAGTAAAGGAAGGAAAGAACACAAAAGTAAAGAGTGTCCAAATGGCATGCAGAAACTCTGTGTTTCCACTATCGATGTTCAATCTGAACTCCCAGAAAGATCCTTCTGTTATGTTCAAGCAATCTCAGCCACCAAACTGCATGTAAAAGAAAATTCCACATACACTTCTTCCTAAAATCCATGCTGCCTTTTCCAAGTCATCTAACAAGGAGATTGGTACAACTTCAAAAAAGGGCTAAAAGTTAAGCCATGAAGTTATGCTGTTCTTCATTTATCTTTTAGAAAAACATGAAGCCATGTTCACAATCAATGGTATTAATGTGCTATATCTACAGATAATGATTTTAAGATTTGAGATGAAAACAATGAAGATATCCATCCTATTATCAATAATGCACGATGAGCATATTTGTTATTAGTTATTATTTAAGTCTTCATCTTAGACCTGTCATCCAAAACATAAAAGACAACTTCTAGGGACATATATTAGCCATGACCAATGAATCCAGAAGCATCTTTAAGGGCATATACTAGCCAACCACTATCATTTTCTTAGTTTTTTTGTTCCTACATTAATTAAATTTACATGATACATTTTCCTCAAAAGAAAATTACCCAATGTATGTTCAGTTTTTAGATATTCCTAACTTAAAAACTTCCATTGTAAGGTATAGCTCCATGACATCATGTTATGGACAACAAACATATCAAATTGTATCTCTAGGTCAATAAATTGGAAATTCATATTACCTGACAAACTTCAGGCAAAAAATGAGAATGTACAAATTCATACAATCTTTATGGACTTTCATGGGAAAATAGAGATCATACATTCACAATTCCAATCTCTTAAGATGCATGATAAACAGTCAAGAAATAATTGTTTGTGAATTATGAACTTCAATGATGCAACGCATAAGACCAGTATAAATCAACACATCGATGTGATCCATAATTCATACTGATTTTAGCACCGCAGTCATCCTAATAACATAGACATTACTCTAACTAAGCCAAAGACATGCTTCTACCATGTTTGAAACCTCGTCATTTGCATGTTAATAATCCTGGTCGTTGGAATTATAGCTAGCTAATCTTTCGAATTTCAATGTTTTAGAATAACTAATTCATCATAATGATACACAGATCAAATAATTAAAATAAAATCTAATCATAGGAAGGAGGCAAAGAAGAGTAGAAACATATCCCATTTGATCTTTGGTTCGAATAATGTATCAAACTTCCGGTACTAAGAAAGAATCACTCAATGCACAATGCCATGTGAAGCCAGTACACGTACCCAGTGTAGTAATTCTTTGGGAGGTAGACATCCTTCACTGGCCCAAATCGTTCAAAGGGGACCCTAAGATCCTCCGGCCTGCAGTAGAATCACACCAGCTATCAACAGAATGAACAAAAGAGAAATGCTACATATAATCGGTAGCCCAATACAATACCAAAACATACCCTAGAATAACTTGCTCCAATTCAGATGGCCAATGAAACTCAATTTATAGAAAGAAGGAAAAAAAAAAAAAGGAGACATCTTTCTTCCTCTCTTGACATAAGATAGATAAAATCTCAGAGAACGGGAATGAATGAGAGAGGGAGAGGACCTGGCGTCGAGGGAAATGTTGCGGACGAGGAGGCCGGAAGGAGCGGGAGAGCGGCGGTCCCGGAAGCCGCCACGGCTGCTGCCGAGGTAACTGTCGCGAGGATCGTCGTAGCGCTTGGGGCGAGGAGGAGGACGATGAGGAGGGCTTCGGCTGTAGGCGCCGCGCCTAGGGCTGTAGCTGTAGCTCCTGCTTCTGCTCCGGTACCTCCCCATCTCCAAACTGTATTAAGGGAGTGCGGGGATTCGGGAAGGAAGAGAAGGGAGATGAAACGAGAGGGAGGATTGGAGGAAAGACAGAAAGGAACCCTAGCGGAAAGTCAAGGGTTGTTTGGACCTGGGGAAAAATCTGCTTCCCACAGTGGATTTATATAGGATGCTTCCTGTAATCGTGCCCCAAGGATTCCGGTCCGGTTGAAGTTAAGGTATCCATGGGTCTGAGACTCTGAGTTAACAAAAAAATCAAATCAATTCAACTCACGTGGATTAGAATGTGTCGAAATTTTTTATCACTGAATTAGATATGAGCAAGAAAACCTTAAATTCAAACTTTTTAAACTAAATATAGATTCCAACGATGTACATATGTGCGTGCATGTGTGTGTGTATAGATTAATTTTTTGATAAGATCTGACCTTAAATAGCTTAAGTATGATCCTTAATCTAAACTATTTGACTATCATCTGATGATTTTTAGATATTTGTATTTTAGTAATTATTTTAATTAATTTTTAGGTCAGAATTTTGATCCTATCACAGGATTTCAATAGAAAACATAATTAAAATTTGTATTTGATTTGAAAGTATTTTAACCGTCTTGATTTTTTTTTAATAACATGGAACGTTACCTCTGATGTAATTTTTATATATTATTTTTAGCATACTTTATTAAAGACAAGTCTTGATTGTAATCCATTGTTGTAGTGTTATGTGATACAATATATTTTTCTTATCAAGTGACAATTCAAAATTGATTTTTAAATAATTGTTGAGTCGAGGTAGGAAAAAAATTATAGGTTTTCATTCATGTTTTTTATTCTCGAGAATGGTAAGTTTTATGATGAACTTGTATCTTCAGACAGATTCTACTTTGAATATGTATGTATGTCGATTTTGTTTGTGTGTTTCATATTACAGGGTACTCTGAATCAACTATTTATTATTTGAGTTGTCAGGCAGAAGTTAATTGTATTGGAATAAAAAAACTATAAATTTAATTGATGGTTCAAACATGTTTATCTATGTAGATTGAATGTTTTTGTAAAATTGTTTATTTATTAATTGATGCATGAGTAATGAATTTTTTCATAAATCAGACAACATATAATTCTGTATTCAATGTAATTTCAATAATTATTTATTACTAAATACTCAAGTATATAGTTTTTGTTGAATACTGATATTTCCATAATTATAGAAGTTATAGTAGTTTTCTTAATTTCAATTTGTTTTAGATTTTTTACATCTAAACTATAGATATTTTTTCTTTAACATGTTATTATTATTTTTTCCATGAAATTGTTAATATAATAATCAATTAAGTTTTACATATTTTATGTAAGAAATATTTTTTTATTATTCATTTAAGTTATAATGACATTAAAATAAATTACTAAATTTAATATCTATTACTATAGTGTTTCAGTATTGACAATAAAGTATGTTTAATGAGTTCAAAAAAAAAACTGAAACTTCGTACGTTTCATTTTAGAAACAACATCAAAGGCAATTACAACAATAGAGAGAAGAAGATCATTCTCAATTTTGAAGATCGATGACATTTTTATATTATATTTCGATATATAAACATTGAAGCTTAGATTCTTACAAATCGATATAATTGTTTCAGCGTATACCAAATATTCTATAATACTATGACACATTAGCGACTAATTATGGATTGTATCAATTTCAGTAAATACTGAAATCAAATTCGTATGTATTTTTTTATTGAAAATGACGATATACATTCTTTCTTATTTCTACGTGGAATGAGTAAAGAAACTTTTTAGAAGAATGCAATAATAAACTATTTTCTTGTGAAGATTGAAAGATAATCTTTGTTGTTGATTATTCTTAATAAGATCTAGATAGTATTTATTTACAATATTTTCGTAATAAAAGTATGTTGTATAGGCGAAAGTTTGACTTCACATTCAGCGTTATACCACTCTAATATTACAAATTGAAATGTTGTTACATAAAGCTATTTTGATGCATGAGTGCATTCTAATCTACACTAGAGTTGTATTTTTCCTCATTTTCTTTTCAACATTTACAAAAAAAATAGATAAACAATATCTAAAGAAAAAATTTAAAATTTAAATGAAAAAGAGAGAGATTTTTGCAATTCTGAGAAAGGCAAATGGTCTCCGACGTGTGGTTGGATCCGACTTCTCGAGCTACCTCAAAACTTGATACTGTGCATTTTTAGAAGATCTACGATTTGAAAGATACACTTATTTTTCCATTGTCCATTCTTAAATTTATAAATTAAAATGTAGTTACATGAAATCATTTTGATATATGAATACAATCTAATCTACATCAAAATTGTTGCCTTCTTCAATAACTTTATTGCTATGTCTATTCAAACCATGTCATATCATTTTCTTAAATAGGCATTTTTCCTTTGCTCCTTTTTTTCAGTCTTTATTGAATTTGAAAGAATACAATATTTTAATAGCTAGTAACAATAAATAATCACTTTTCAATACAATAAAAGTATCTTTTTGGAATTTACTGAATTTGAAATCAATAAATCAAAACATAAATAGATAGAAGTTCCCAACTTAATAACATAAAACTCAAATTTCCATATAAATAAAATCTATATTTACTGAAAAAATAGATAACCGAAGAAACAATGTCGTCATGGACTTCTCTGAAGTAACAATGTTGTCGTGGACTCCTCTCGCTGGAGTATGTATGAAATCAAATTCTCCATACAAAAAATGACTATCAGTCACAACAAAAAAAATTAACCAAGTTGTTTCCTTCCTCTCTTCCTCCCTTTACATTCTCCCTCTTCTAGATTTGAAAAACCCTAGTGTTGGCGAAAGTATGTTGGGACAAGGACAACACTTAAATGTGGTTGTGTCCGATTATCTGCTCTGACGACCAAGAGTTACGGACATTTTGGATCTCTTTTTCTCTGTGCTTCTAATCTCATATTTTTTGTCTCAAATGAACAAATGTTTGTTAGAATGTTCTTATCGTAGTGTCCAACTATATTGCCCAATCGACGCCAAAATAATCAGAAGATGCAGGTGCCAACGTTCAATTTGTAGTAGGCAAACGAAAGCCAACGAAGAAAATGGAATGAGAAAATGAGTGACAAGGAAAGTAAGAGAAATGTAAAATTTGTGCATCGTAATTTAAGAGATCATTAATTTGAATTAGATAGCGTGATTTGAAATTGGTATACACGTCTTCTTAATTGCTGCAGTTAAATCAATTTTGGTATTTTACGTTTTTTACAATAACTGTCATTTCAAAATAAATGGCTGAGATGTGATCTGTACATTTGTAGTAGACGGTTTAGATTTGGACCCTACTTTTACCATGTAGGATATGGACCTACTAGATCATTACTCTATATATATATGTGTGTGTGATTAAGATCAGGTGCATCTTATCTCAAAATACCTCTTAAATGAGGCTTCACCTTGGTCATTCATCATAACTACACATATCTTAAAAAAATATATAAAATTACAAACCACAGATGATAGAAATCAATGGTTTTGGATTTTTTAAATCTCTAAAACCTAAAAAGTTTTATTGAAAACTACATCACATTTATTATCTATGACACCTCACATTAAACGAAACCCAAAAAGTCATCCCACTTCCTTCACTTCTTCTTCCCCTGCTAAATCTCTATTTATTCCCCATCGAAAACAAAAAATCTCTCTATCTCCCTTTGTCTCAAAATCCATGATCAGCCCTCCTCCTCTGTTTTCCTCCTCTTAGGAAACTCATGGTCAGCCATCCTCAGTCTTCCTCCTCCTCTTCCATCTCGAAACCCATGCTCAACCCTCCTCTTCTGTCTTCCTCCTCCCAGGAAACCCATGGTCAGTCCTCCTCTTCCGTCTTCCTCCCCTTTCGGTTTCCTCAAGAAGGAGAACCACCAAGGGGTACAGGAGTGGCTCAGCCACCTTCTCCCTCATTAAGTAGCTCTAGCATGCTCTTTCGCCACCCAACAAGAAGACGATTCTCGAGTCCACCAGCATCGTCCGCAGACATCACGGTTGTCGAGCATTGTTGTGTGCTGATGGATTACAAGATGATTTCTTCATTCATGTGTAGTTGTGATTCATTTCTTAAATCTGTACTGGAATTTTTTGATGGTGCGTGCTTGTATTTACCTCTATTTTTTTTTACCGATTGTCAATGTACTTGTAGCGCTATTTTTTGTTTATTGGTTGAGTTGAACTTGTATTTTGTTTATCCTATATATATATACAAAACCAAGGGTTTTACCTTCCATTGTTCCAAAATAAAAGTTTTTTTTTATGATACTTTGGAAGGAAGTTTTTCTTTTGATAAAGTTGTTAGAATAAAAGTTTTTGTTAAGAAAATAAAAAATAACGACATTCAAGTGATGTTTCGTAACTGAATGAAAAGGTTTTGCATGAAAAAAAAGTTTTCATTTCTACGAAATAAGTTTTCCTGGGAAAGTTTTCATTTTAAAGTTTTTGTTTTAAAAAGATAAAAAAAATCTTGAATGTTTCGCAATTAAATGAAATTGCTTTTCATGGGAAAAAAGTTTTCGTTTCATAGAAAAAGATTTTTCATGAAAAAAGTTTTCATTGTAAGGTTTTTGTTAAAAAAAAGAAGAAGTGATGTTCTATATGAAACGAAAGTTGCTTAACAACCGGTTGTCGTTCATAAGCAACTATTAATCATTACTTATCCATGTCAAATCAATGAACTCTGTAGTATCATAACTTTAGTTGTTGTCTTTCTAAAATATAATAAAATTTAAACAAGTTACAATGAAAAATGAAATAAAAGAATTAACTTACAATGTAATAGTAAAACCACAACATAACAGTGAAAAAAATGAAGAATAACAATGAAAAGAGATAAAAAGACAAATTAGGGAATATTACTTGAATGATTTTTTTTATTACTGTTTTGGAAAACAGTATTTCCAGTGAGATATTTCTCTTAAGCACTATGACCAACCAGATGTTTAATTTTCTGGTGGACTCCATAAAAAATACAACTGTCCATGAACATCCATCTAATCTACAAACAAATGTAAATAAATTACGTTAATTGAGGAATCATTATATCAATGACAATAAAAACTACACGTGTAATATAAGGAAACTACTCACCATAACTGCTAATCACAATAACTACTACAAAAAAAAAAAAAAAAAACTACCCAAATAAAAATACAAACTCAAGTCACCAAACGTGACATACCAAATTCAACAACAACTTACTTTATTTATTTAAGGCAAACTCAATACATGAAAGGTACAATGTGACAAATCTTATTTAATCGCTACTTCAGGTACACATGCTTTGCTTGCTTTCCAAGACAATGATTGGCTTATAAACTCAAAAACCTCTCTCCACATGACAGATACTCAAGATCCTTTCACACATCTTTCTTAGTTATTAGACATCAATTTTGTTTCCACAATCGATAATTGGAATTACCCAGTAGCTGGAGAAGGAGCAGTTCATGCTTCTTCTCAGATTATTCTTGAAAAAGTCATTTTTATTCCTGATTTTTCTGTAAATTTACTTTTCATTAGTGTAATCACCAAACAATTATACTGCTTTGTAACTTTCTACCCTTTCCATTGTACTTTTTAAGATCTGTAGATAAAAAAGAGGATTGGTTTAGATTATGAACAAGACTACAATGTGTATCTACTAATTCGTGATGATATTCCACGAGAACTTACTATTGCAGCTTCAACAGTGAACTCTTCCTTGTTATGACATCCGTCCCTTCGTTGCCTTCAACAAACTATTCCATGAATGTTTTTAGGGTCATTTGTTTGTAAGTTATGTTAGTTAAGCAAACATCATTGTACTACCTATAAGTGTCGATCTTTAACTTCAAGTCAATTCTTTTTATTTAGTTCATTGTGATATTTAAGAATCTACCTGTGATTTGTGTTCTAATTATAGATATTATATCATTTCCATTGACAATTTTTCTCGTATGTCTTGAGTCTACCTCTTAAACATATTTTTGGGGTGATTAAAAATTATGTTGCTAAAAGTATGAATCAATTTTCTATTTTGCCCAAGGTTTTTCATATCGACAATGCTCTAGAATTTTTAGAAACCAATATTCAAGAATACTGGTTCTCTAAGGAAATTTTGCATCAAATCTCATGTGTACATACTTATCTACGTAACAAGCATTGCAAGCAATTGCCAAAAAAAAAAACAAGCATTGCAAGCAACATTTTCCACTTCTAAGAGACCTGTGCAAGAGGTTGAGATTACCCATATAAAGCAATTTTTTGCGAGGAATGACGTAAATTTCCTTCAGTACAGTATCCACCCTAACAAATGTGTCAACATCACATTTCATAATGTAGACATCAGTCGTATTCTAGACCTGCAGAATGAGTGGTTTAGAAAGTACGAAAAACAGAAGCTGCTAGCAAATAACTAAATTCTAAATACAGCAAAAGGCTTGGTAAACAGCCAGCTCACTCACCCCATATTCACAAATGGCAATAGTCCTAAGAACAACAAGCTCATAACAATCCATAAACGGCAAGATCACAATGTCACCAAAATAATCTGCTTCCTTTTCTAACACAGCATTAACTCCTTTCCTTGGATTCTGAGCATCATATTCAAATATAAGTAACGGTATGGGAGAAAAAAAACAAACAATTATTCATTCTTGAAAGGACAAAAGAACTTCATTTTGTTAACTCTTTCCACGTCAAATAAGTTATCAAACCAAGTACCAAGGAAGTCTGTCAAATGTGCAATCCGCATCCTAGAAGGAAAAAAGTTCACAATTTTTTTTGGGAAAAACTAACAAATAGATGTTGTATTAAGAGGAAAGGAACAGAGACTCTGTTGCGAAGAAGGCATCCTGAACCATAACTTTGTTTTCCACTAGGTGATTTCATTAATTTTGACATGCACAACAAACTTATAACCAGTATGTATAACCTGTTGTTTTCCATTGCATGACAACAAATAGACAAATACAATAAGATATTCCCTAGTTGTTTACATACATTGAAAACTTACCAATGCAACAAAGAAACGAGCCACAACTCTTGAAGACTTGATTGCATTAGACTGCATCCAGGTTTTCCTAACAGCCATACGCTCTGCAAAATGATTTGTGACATAGGAAGGGAAGTAGCATAAACTAAGTGAATATCAAGATTTCCTTTAATTGTTAGCGTTGTTGCATCTTCAAGAGTGAATCCCTAGCATAGCAAACAATATACTTAAACCAATTTTAGGCTCACTAATATCCAAGAGAGATAAGTCCAAATGTTTGCACTTGTGAGCACAGTTTCTAACATGTATACGTGAATACACATACATGCAATTAAATGCATGAAAAGAAATGCTTGCATAAACAATAAAAAATATCACAACATGGTGTATAACTAATTGTTCGATAGGAGAATGAGGTTATATGTCGACCACCAACGATGATATGATATCCTTCAACACCAGCTCTTATAGTTAAAACAATCTACCCTCCACAAAAGGAAAAGACCAGGTCATAGCAGGCTTCTTTGCACGACCTATGAACCGTCTTTGTAAGCTCTATATACTCCCAAGAACCCCTACAACCTTTGTTTTCAAAAAATAAATTTTCACAACACAAAAATTAACTAATTAGACATAAATCAATACTTATTTTATCAATTGAATACAGGAAAATATACAAAGAGAAGATGATGAGAATGACAAACTCACATTTATCCAATCTTTTTCTATATATTTGCAAGAGAGCCTTTGCTACAATTTCAAAAATGAAAAGGGAAAAAAGAAGAGAAGAAAAAGCAAATGAATAAAAGTCTAACCTCTACTATAATGACATATCATTCTTGTAAGCTCTTCACACTCCCAAGAACCCCTACAACCTTTCTTTCAAAAAATAAGCTTTCACAACCCAAAAGAATTAACTAATTGGACATAAATCAATACATATTTTATGATATAAGTACAAAAAAAAGGACACAAAGAGAAGATGATGACAATGACAAACTCACATTCATCCAGTTTTTTCTATATGAAACAAAAAGGCCTTGGATACTAGTAATTTTTTTACATGGTAGATACAAAAAATCGAATTGGTTAGTGTTCTTACCCCTGGTTTTTAACCTTTATTAACATCGTACCAAGTTGATGAATTCATTGTATTTGTCCAAAAGAGATAAAGGGACTTCTATGACTCTACCTAAAACATCAAATAGCAAATATCACTTTCGATATTATTATTAGAATTAAAATTATTTAATAAATGAAAAGTATATAGTGAAATGTAGTACCTTTTTATTTAAATTTATAGAAACACAGCATGTTGAAACTTTATAGTATTTATACATTAGATTTCTAAACATTACATATTTCCAAATTTCAAGGATTTATTGAGATATTTATCAACAAAGAGGCTTCAATTCAACATATTTGAGCAAAATTCATCACTTTTAGATTGGAACTAACACACTCATTGATAATAAGCATGGCGTTGTATACCACTTTTCATAAGCATCAATTGTTGTTGCAGTGTATAGAATCCACAACAATTGCAATGAACCCAAAGAAAAAATATAAAAAAGGGGTGTAAACCAAAAACTGATTTTGAAAAAAACTTCCTTCCAATAAAACTCTCTACAAGAAGCAAAACAATGGTAAGCATAAGAGAAAACATATCGCAAAATCACTTGTTATAAATAGTTCCCATGTCCTCATAATAAGTTGGGAGCATCTCTTTGATCAACATAAAAAAGGAAAAAAATTAGTTATGCAATTGATGCAACATAGAGTAAATATTACAAATATTGATCATTTACAATCAAATAGAACTTGACTACACATGAAGATAGATCAATTTTATTATATGAACTATAACTCCATAAATAAAATACGATAAAATTGACTCATATCAAGTAGAGTAATTCTAGAGCTAATACACGCACCAAAACCCTAACTTCTGGAAGAGATGGCATTTGTTAAAGATCTCTAGCATTAAAGAGTTCATAGTTGGAACAATTTAATATAAAACATACATATCTTTAAAGATGCTAACCTACATAAAGTATTAAAGACTCATCATAAACCTGTAGTAAACAAACTTTGACCTGTGCATATCAGAACATGGCAAACTACAAAGGTATAGAAAAAGAAAATCAAGAAAATCACATAAGCCTAAAGACTTCCCTTAAATTCACAAAGAAATCAAAGTTTTGACTCTTTTAATTTTCACATTTGACTTACATATTGGTGCAAAGAGGAGAGTGCACACCTCCTGATAAAAAGCATTCAGATTGCTAAGCTTGATGTTTCAAACTAACCCTCCATCTAAACCATTAGCAAGGATCATTTCTGTTGGGAAGGAACTTACTTTTGGATTCAATGCAAAACAAAAACTTCAATTATTTGAATGTTAAGCTTGCAATATAAACAAAAAAAAAAAAAGGACTCGGTATCCATAAATATAACGAAAAATAAAAATAAGATAGTGATCAAGAACATGAACAAATTTAGGCTATTAAGCAATGAAATAAATATATTCTCTAAAATGATATAAACGGATTATTCATATTCAAAGAAATTTCACATATAGAAAAAATCCTAATAAAGTGAAGCAGTGAAAAAACATACCAAATCCACAAATATTTGTTGCTAACACATATACAACTTCTTAATCAATCTTCAAGGACCCCTGAAATGAGACAAACAAAACAAACTCAGTCAATGCAACGAAAAACCCAATTTTTGAAGAAAAATTGCATGAAGCTTAGGGCATGAAGGTAATCTTGCTTGGATATGAAATTGATTTCTTGGGAAAAGAATAATACCAAAGATCAAATTTTGGAAATCCAAAATAAAATGGAGAATTAACAAGACTCGTGCATTGGAATTAAGATAGCTATAAAACATGAAGAGTGAACAGTTAATCAATCATGTATAATCCATATGTAAAGTATTTCACAACGATACAATCCCAAAAATATGGTCTAGCTCTTCCCAATTGGATAATCTGATAAAGTGACATTATACACGCTATTGTATTCGATCAAACAGTAAGACCACCAGCACATGATCTTTGCATTTCCCATGCATGTATTACCTTTATTATATATTTTTATATCATGATTAAATTTCACCTTATTAGTCTCCTAAGCACAACCTAGACATAATACCTGGTCTTACAAACATTTTAAACATGGAATATTCGTACACCTATTTTATTTCAAATAAAAGGCAGTTCTTAAATCTGAGATTTACGACTCTTCGAATGATTGAAGGATTGGATTTTTATTTGATTTACCTTTTGGTGTGTGTGTTTTTTTTTTCTGAATACACTAAAAGCTATGCCTAGATATTCAGTTGGCAAAGAAAACCCAAATGAAATAACACTACATTCAAATGATCCAGTGAAATGATCCACTCGCAAATGATCTACTGCATACTTAAAAGGAAACAGATTCAGTTAAAGAAGAGTACCTGAGATAGTTTGATTCTTGTGTTGTAATAAACAAGGTGTAACATCTGGATGCAAGAACACCATCATGTAAACGGAGCATGGTGCGGGCTTTCGCAGATGGGAAGAGAAAGAAAGAGAGAGGTGAGGAGGGAGATCTCGTGTTGCTGACGAAGCGGAAGAAGGAAAGGCCGCGACAGGGGATGCGTGTGGCAGAGAGAGGCGGGTGAGCAGTGCCGATGGCGGAGAGAGTTGGACCAGCAGGGAGGGACGTGGGGTTGGGAACGATCTGGCGAGAGAGGCCGAGGAGAGGTGGGGACGAGGGAGGCAAGTGACACAGGTGGTGGCGAGCGGTGAACAGTTGGAAGAGAGAGCGTGCGATGCAGGTGGCAGCGAGACGCAGGTGGCGGAGAGAGGCGGGCGATTGAGGACCGCCGTGGGTTGGGGGATGATCTAGCGGAGTGACGTGGAGTGGGATGAATGTGTGTGTCTTCCGGCGATTTCGAAGACGACTTTGGGGCGACTCTTCTCGGAGGTAAGTCTATGTTCTTCCTCTATCCTTTCCTCCTTCTCGTAGGGGACTGGGAGGACTTAGGGGGACGTGGGCTCCGGTGATTGCTTGATTTCAGCCCTCTGGCGAGGACCCAGCTTCAATCCTTCTAAGGGGGGGGGGGGGGGGGGGGGG
>JAMKQA010247968.1:0-22886 GCA_024699735.1 Posidonia australis
GAGCATCTGCATCAGTGTTGAAGAGGAACCTAAGAACGAAGATGGTAAGTGTGAAGGAGATTCGAACAGCATTGCGGCCCATTGCTCGCAAAAGAAGCTTGCGCTTGAAACATCCAGTCGTCACATACTTACAGATTATTATTACTGTCTGAAGTCACAGGGATTGTCTTTGCTGTTGTTCATCGAGCTATGATCTGAAAGTCATAGGAAAGATTGTCTTTTTCTATTCCCCTCACAGGAGAAAGAGATTATAATAATCTTCGGGATTAGAAGGAGTATTTAAGTTCCATGCATTGTATGAAAGTTACGGGTTGTTTAAATGTGGGCATTGTACCCATCAAGTATTTTTAACTCTCATATTTTCACAGTGCATAGATCCTAATTCTAAAAACAACCTCAATTTTAACAATAAAATAAATTCACCCGTTAACCCTACCCAATATCCATCACCCGTTAACCCTATCTATCACTTATAAAATGATATAAATTTAGATTTTAACAATATAAAAAAAGTCACCTGTTTCACCCATTAACTCTACCCATCACTCGTTATTCTAATGGGTCGTGGGTAGGGTAGCGGCTAGAATTTTGTAAGACGGGTATTAACCCGACCCGTTACCCGCTAAGAAAGGACGGGTTAGGGTTAGGATAGACCTCTAACCCGACCCAACCTGACCCATTTACAGCCCTAGTCGTAATGGATATTATTTCCTATAGTAATAAAGTTTTCAGTTATTTACATTTTGAATATTTATGTTAATCTCACTAAAGGTTGGACCAATTGGATATGAACGTGTTAAAATCACATTGCCTAAATTCTATGCTACTCATCTACATTTGATCCATGTCGTTGGTTGTATTAGCATTAGTGACTATTATGGGTTGAATTACGCCTAAAGTAATGAAAATCTCTTTGATTCTATGTTAGTATAGTTAATGGACCAGATTATAAAATGTCTTTGTTTAAATAGCTAATTTTAAGTTCATAAGATTATAATACTTTAATTGTTAATTTTATGTGTAGTTCAAGTGAGAGATTGTTAGGTTAAAATCCAATAAAATATAAATCAATATAAAACCAATTAAAGTATTATATACTATTTTGTGATTAAACTCGCCAAAAGTGGTTTATTTAGATTTAAGTTGAACCTATCGACATCTTAAGTGGTGTAGGTTAATTTATAGAGACCATTTGGGTATATTTTTATTTGTTGATGGATAAAATTGAAAATATGTAAAATTATAGAATTATATAAATAAGACCTTTGACCTTTCTTTTCTCTCACTCCAATAGTTTTGGTCTCCTTTCTCTTTTACCCTCATTTTGAGAAAACCAAGAAAGAGGAGCTTGATGTGTGGTTTTGGAAGATTAGATTTTGTACACGTGGTAAAAGACAAATACTTTAATTTTCATTATGGATTCAGGTACACTTTCGATTTAATTTTTATCTTTGTTGATTTATAATGATAATATCCTATGTAGTAAAAATATGTATTTTTTCTCATGTTCTTTCCTATTTTTCATGTATATATCAAATACATGTGATATAATTTTTAATACCAGTAGCTTCGCTTTGTCAGCTCATTCACTTTTATGTTCACATGAATCCCACTTTATCGGCATACAAAGACGGAGAAAACATCAAAATCAGCAGGCAAAGTGGGGGTCCTCAAATGGTTTATGGGTTTATTGCAAGCCGAGCATCACTGTCCCCAAACGAAGCTAGGATTTTATGGAGGCTAAATAATGTATATAAATTTTAAATATATATATATATATATATATAATTATTCATTAAATCCATGTAATTTATTTGATCAACTCACATTGTTGTTAAATTTGTTAGAATCTCAAGAAAAAACATGTATAAAAAAAACTTCTATATTTCTAATTTACTTGATTATTTTTATTTTTTAAATTTTTATGGAGGCCTAATTGCAAGAGCATTTAATGCTTTATTATTTGTTCTCCTAAGCAAGCAAGGGCTCAAGCCCATTTGCCTAGTTGCCCCCGTCCCCGTCCCCGTCCCCGTCCCCAATAAAGATGCTGGAAAGTATACAAAGTGACCAACCACACAAGAATCCAGTTCGACAACAGAAAAGAAATTCAAGTGTGCCTCGAACATTGACAGTTAATGAATTTAATTTCATGTTCATGAATGCTTGCTGATATTCAAAGAAACTCAAACAGGACTGTACACCAATTCTGAAACAAACAGTAGCTATGTCTAGACCATCACTATTACTGTCCTCCATGTTATATTTCAGTAGTCAAAATTCATCAATGTTTCGTTTTCGCAATATATGTTTCTACGGCGAAGTTACGATCATGGAACATTGACAAGGTATCAAGTGTTTACAGAAAAGAAAAGAAGTAGAGCTGACTCCTTTCATAATATTCTATTAGCACTTGAATCCTTTACATGCAGTTAGCCACAGGATTAGTATAAGTGCTATGATAGTCCCTGCCACAATCAGTTTGATTCGGAGACTTTGCAACCACATTCTTCGACGGAGTTGCCTACCCTGCCTCTGAAAGCTGTCGGCCTGGACATAACATGCAACACATATGAACATATGATGTGGAAATTTTCAATTAGATCTATCTAAGAAAATCAACCCGTAAAGCACACATGGCTGAATATACCTGAAACTGTAGATTTTCTGTCTTATCAACCAGGAGTTCAATCTTCTCCCCACGATCAAGAACCTATGTTAAAAATGAACTTAACATTAGTAGTGCAGTTTATAAACCATTGCTCAGTTTGCATCAAAATCATGGACCCAAATGAGTATACACGGCAGGTCTAATGTTTGACCATCTAAGCTCTCCCAAGTTCATTCACATTGCATGAATCAAGAGCCCTATAGATCGATCTTTTATTACCTGAGGTCCTGATAATCAACCTCAGAGAATAAGTCATGTCTTAAACGATGGCCAAGTTCAGAGATAATGAGATTAGATGATATGCATATGATCCTCGGTCATCCCTACCTCGGCTGTAGAGTTGTTACCCCATAACAACAACAGAGATCACCAATCACATAGCAAATACTTGAATACCCACAATCCTAAACTTATTCTAGCAGATATTCATTCAGCTCCATGCTAATACAGCCTTACTGGTTCATAAAGAAGAAGGAAATAGTCATTCACCTGTCTCTTTTAAACATGCTGAAGTTGAGACATTTAGACATTATCAAGTGTAGTTTGACGAATCTTACACGGCAAGGACATGATAAATGATTTTCTTAATTTGGTTCAGATGAAGTGAATGGTGAAACCAAGTTTAACTATAACAGTATACAGGAATACCAATATGACTATAATCTTAAATTTATTCATAAAAAATGTACAAGATATGCATCTTGTTGGCCATTGATTTTATCACAGCTAATTTCAGTTGCATGAAGAAAAAGGGTCACAGATAATCTTTATGCATAAGCCACCCCCATTACGTAAAATGCTATCCTACTAAAAAGAACTTGGTGGTTTTTTCACTCGAAAGAAAAACAAAGATTAATGCAAGACTGCATGACAACATGATTCAGTGGGATAAGGTACCAAAACAATCAGAGAACAGCAAAAAGTAGAAAAGCACCCCCTTTGAACAAACAAATATGCCAGAGAAAATTAGCTGATATAAGCAATGTGTAAAGAAGACAATGGCGGTCAGGAAATAATTGACAGATACCTTCTCAATGTTGTCCATCATTATTCCTTTGACCTCGGTAATTTGAGCCTTCAATTTGGATACTTTGCCCATTTCTTCTGGATGATTTATGCAATACTGCATGTGCTCCTTCAGCCTTGGTCTGCTCAAGAAGAGTGCAATTATGTACTCAAATCTCCAGAGATCATAGGTAAAAATACAAAATCAAGGAAGCTTACTTACCCAAATTCTCTGTCGAGATTATATGCAATGCTAAACCTATCTTCAAAGAGATCATCATCTTCGTTGTCATCTGCAAGGGGATGGGAACCATCTGCAGCAATACTAGCCCCATACTTCTGCATAAAATCATCCTTAACCCTTTCCAGAAAAACAAATGGCACACTCCTGCCAATTGCTTCAGTTGCTACAACAAGGAAAACTGCACAATAGGAAGCACCTAAATTTAAGCACACGCACACACAGAGACCAAACAAAGGACTAGACAGATCTCCGTTTTAAAAAAGCAGGTACGCATACCAAATCCATTATCCAGAAGAAAGTTGAATGTGTGACCATCACAAGAGAAAGTGTACTTGTTGCTGTTCGACGGCAGCTTCTGCAAGCACTGAACCGCTATAGTACTAAAATTCCCCGAGAAGGACGTGTGTTCCGCAAGAACGACAGCGCCTTTAGCAACAAAACAGTATATCAAACTTTGCTTGCTCATGGCTCCAGCATAAAAGACAGATCTTGAAGGTTCTTAGATTCCCTGTGTAACAAAACAAAACACAAATTTCTTCAATCGCACAAGAAAAGCATCTTCCAAAACTACTTCACTTGTAAGTTGGCCAATTCAACGTCGTAAGTAAGCACACAAAAAATCCCAGAAACCTGAAAAACCACCAAGATCAACCCTTGCTGATCAAGAGACGGGGACATAACGATACAACCTTCCGAATCCGCAGTTTGCAGTCGAATTACATAGAAAGCGGCATAAAATCAAATGAATGATTCCAAATAAACGAAAAATCAAGATCTTGGAGGAACGGTAGGGAATGCTTACGGCTACAGAATAATGCCGAAAGCATACGACTACAAGAATGAGATCGATATCGAAGAAGGAACTGTTTGGGGGAAAGATCGATGTCAAAGAATGAGAGCCACAGTTTCACCTCTTCAGCCCTAATCTGCTTGATTGCTTCGTCTCCAAGAATTTCCCTCTCCCGCTTCCTTCGTGTCGTGCTCTGCTGGTGAAATGTGATTATCGTTGTGATGTGAAGATTACCATACCAGGGCTAGACATGGAATTCTGTTACCAATGTACCCTTCGAGTGCGGGTTGCGTTGTGTTAGATGGGACGGCATTATCGGACCATAAAAGAAATGGGAATGAATTTTACCACAACCACCATTCCACCTCCTCCATCCCCACCGCAAAGACTGTTCAACTTTTACCAGAAATCTTTTTCTCGGGAAAAAATAATAATAATAATCGATATCACGAATTCTTTTATTACGAAAAAGACCAATAGGAAGATGATCTTGACGATCGACATGGTCATGGAAATCCCAAGATAGTTGTAGAGGAGGAACGTCACCCTCACCTGGAGTGACATGTGGCACAACTATGTAGTACTGATTGGGTCTATCCTAACTCTAATTCGTCCTTTCTTAACGGATAATGGATCGAATTAATATCCATCTTATAAAATTCTAACCACTACTCTACCCACAACTCATTAGAATAAGAGATAACGGGTAGAATTAATGGGTGAAACGGGTGACTTTTTGTATTAGTCTCCAATGCATTTATTCGCTTGTATCCTTCCATTTATAAATATTCCTGGATCTTTTTACATCTGTACTGCATACTGTAGAGCTTTTCATCAACTAATTACCGTGATGTTTATGAGTAGATAAGGAGATCCATAATGAATGAAGATGAATACGGATTTCAGAGGGCCAAGCAACTCATGTACTATGATGAAGGTCTAGAGGTGAGTAACAACCTTCTTAGGGTCTGTTTGTTTGTAAATTATTGGTGTAAGATTATGTCATATGACACAGATGTATTGATTGGTTATTGTCAAATGTGAAAAATCAAAAAAGCTCATATGAGTAATATTATTTTTGGGTTACTTAAAATTAGGTTTACTGGCACATAATCTAATCTGCCACCTTCTTCACACCAAATATACTATACAACCATCACCAATAAAAAATGAGACGCCTTTACGATCTATGAACCAAATCCACTCAAAATCTCACGTTCGTGCCATATCCGACGTAGAAATCTAAATTAAGAACACAAAGCAAAGATCAAAGATCCAAACCTTTCCGAAGAGTTGGGAAGGGAGTGATACTGAGACAGACAACGTTCCAGGTGGTGACGATCGATCGATCGATCACCCGCGTTGGTGGGATGTATTTCTAGGGTTGATGGAGAGCCAAGAGTCGAGAGCGGGAGAGGGACTGCTGCCTGCTGGTGATGGAGAGCTAAGAGCGGGAGAGGGAGATGGACTGCCGGTGTTGCCGCCTACTCGAGGGAGAGACTCGGGTCGTCGGGCGTCACACTGTCGCCTGTCGTGGGGGGAGAGTCGGCTGCGGGCTGTCAGCTACGGGTATGTTAAAATGTTAGGTTAAAATGTTATATATACTTATATATATATATATTTTTTATGTTGAAATGTTAGGGTTTAAGTAAATTTACTTAATTACCCCTGGGTTAATGGGTTAACGGGTACCCGTAGTATGCTATTCAAACCCTGAGCCATTAAATTTATGGGTTAGCAGGTGATGGGTTAACGGGTATACAAAAGTTCTACCTTAATCTGTTCTTAACGGGTCAGGTTGACTCAGGTTAATGGGTTACACCTGACCCATTTACAGCCCTAGTTATTACGCATCCAAGACCATGTAGTGGATGTTTTTGACCCGACCCATGCATGAAACTACCTTTCCAAGTAAGACAGTCGGAGGCCCTTGTGGTGGACGGAGGTGATGAGGGTTGCTCTTATCATTATTTTGGTCTTCTGGGATTAGAAGTTGTACTAATGCGGGCAGAGAGTACCTCCACAAACTTAGCTGTAAGGAGAGTGTTGAAAAGCTACAATTTAAAAAAAAAAAAACGAATTTTCTATATTAAAAATTTATTTTTTAATATTGAATCATGACAAATCATCACAAAGTATAATATATACAAAAGTCTACCCGAATCTATGTTGAAAATCAAAAAAGTCACTTGATCACATGGGTGGAAGTTGATCTTCCAAACCATCACACACTTCTGTTTTCTTTGTCTCTTTCTTAAGATGGAGTGAGAGAGAAGACAAACAAAAATGTATGGGATTTGGAGACCATGACTCCTTATTTATAGAATTATATAATTTTACATATTTCTAATTCGACCCATCAATAAATAGAAATATGTTCAAATGGTCTCTACACATTAAACCCACATTATTTAGAATGTCAATAAGCTCAATTCGAAACTAAATATATTACTTTTAATGAGCCTAATAACAAAATTACCGAATAAAATATAGCTCATTCGGTATGAGACTATTACTTCAATTAGGGGATTGTGAATTAGAATTCCAATGAGTGTAGAACTTTCAACGATAAAAAAAATGCCTAATCACAAAATAACATACAATAGTTTAATTGGTTTTATATTGATTCATATTTAATTGTATTTTAGCCAAACAATTTCTCACTTGAACAACGTATAAAATTAATAATTAAAGCATTAAAACCTTATGAACTCAAAATGACTATTTAAATCAAGACATCTTTTACAATTTGGTCCATCAATTGTACTAACATAGGATTAAAGAGATCTTCATTACTATAAGTATAACTCAATTCACAATGGTCACTAATGTTAATACAACTGACAACATGAATCAAGTGCAGATGTGTAGTATGGAATTTAGACAAAGTAATCTTAATACGTTTATATCCAATTAGTCCAACCTTATACTTTAATGAGATTAACATAAATATCCAGAATGAAAATAACTGTAAACTTTAATTCTCTAGAAAACGATGTCTATTATAATACAGCATCCAAATACAAGCTCTCACTAAATCGATACATCATCAAATGGTACAACACTCATGTGAACGACATGCTAATAAAAGATCTTAGGTGGTACTCTCTTATTAGGCGGATTTACAATCATGGAGTTTATCTCAATATGCTCTATAGACAACTGAGCATTATGGATTCTTTCTTTTACAAAAAGGAATTTAATGTCTATTTAGTTAGATTTTGATGAACTTCTATTGTTATTGGAATATAGTACTGCAGATTTATTGTTACAATATAACCTAAGTGGTCTTTTAATTCTATCTATAATCCGTAAATCCGTGAAAAATTTCCTTAGTCATATTCCCTAATTAGAAGTCTCATAGTATGTTATATATTCGACTGCTACAATAGAAGGAACTATAAGCATTGCTTGACACTTTTCCATAATAGAGCTTCACTTACTAGGGAGTATACATAATTTGAAGTGGATCTACGACTATCTTAGCATCTGACAAAATCGGAGTCAGAATATCAAATGATCTCCAACTGATCCAATTTCCTATACACAAATGCAAAGTCTTTAGTTCTTTGCAAATACCACATGATCCATTTGACGGCTTTCTAGTGATCCAAACTTGGATTACTTAATTATTTTCCAACATGCCATCAATGTACGTAAGATCTTGACTCATACAAATTTGAATATATATAAGACTCCTGTCAAAATATATGAAATTTTCTGCATTTTCTTATGTTCAAAATCATTCCTAGGATACTAATTGATATTAAATTTGTTTCTCTTAGCTATAGAAGTATCTCTTAGTTTGCATTCACCTATGTCAAACCTTTTGAAGACTTTTTCTATATAGTTCTTTTATGGTAATCCAAGAATACTTCGAAAATGATTCCGAAATATTTGAATACCTAATACAAAAGAGACTTCACTAAGGTCTTTCATCTTCAATTTGTCTGAGAGAAATTTCTTAATTTCTTTAAGTAAGTCCATATCATTAGTGGTAAGGAGTATGTTACCAACGTACAAGACCAGAAAAATATATTTACTACCACTGAACTTATGGTATGTACAATCATTTAGTAAATTCATTTCAAAATCAAATGAGATGACAACTTGATGGAATTTGTGATATCATTGATGAGATATTTGCTTTAAACTATAAATGGACTTTTTAAGCTTGCAAATCATTTTCTTTGCATCACCTAATGCAAAGTATTCTACTTGTACCATATAGATTGTTACATCAATGTCATCATCGAGAAATGTCATTTTCACGTTCATTTGGTATAGCTCAAGGTTTAAGTAAGCAACTAATGTCACAATAATATGGAAAGAGTATTTCATTGAAACTGGACAGCAAGTCACTTTATAGTTAATGTTTTCCCTTTGAGTAAATTTCTTAATGACAAGACAAACCTTATATCTTTCCACATTATCTTGTGAATTCCTCTTGGTTTTAAATTAATATCTATTTACAACTAATGAGTTTTACAACTTCAGGTAATGAGACAAGATCCCAAACGTACATTACTATCCTTCATGAATTTAAACTTGTTATTCATGGCAACTATCCATTTTTTAGAGTTGAAACTATTGATTGCTTGTTGGATATTGATAGGATCGTTGTCCATTATATCATTATCTAATTGATGTTTCTAGAGAAATACGATATAATTATCTATAATCACACTTCTTTTTTCTCTAATGAACTTCCTAAGTGGCATTGGTTATTGAGAGAGTTAAGTTTGTTCTTCTTGAATGAGTGGTTGATCTTGAATGGACAAAGAATCAATAATCTCTTGCTTTGAATTTGCATATTGAACAATGTCAAGAATTAATTCCTGATCGTAGTCAATAGTAACTATCGGAAGAGGAATAAATTCCTCTTCAAAGACAATGTCTTTAACTTTATTTATCCTTTGAAACCCTACTTCTTCAAGAAACTAAGTATTTTCTGTCTCGAAAAATGACCTAGTAGTGGGATCGTAAACTTAAAACTCCTAAACCTCTCAGACTATTCAATAAAATAGCAGCTAATGGTCCTTGAGTCCAATTTCTTTTTATTAGGCTTATAATGTTTAGTTTTAGCTAGACAACCCCACACATGAAGATATTTTATGTTGGATTTCTTTTCAACCCATAATTCATAGGGGATTTTAGCCACTGCTTTAGTTGATACTCTATTTAATATGTAAGCTACAGTATCAAGTGTCTCGCTTTAGAGAGATTCTGATAAGATAAAATGACTAATCATACTCCTCACTATGTCCTTAAGTATTTTATTATGTCTCTCGACAATACCATTCATAGCTAGAGAACTAGGCATGGTGTATTGAGGGACGGACAATATCACATTCTTCTAAGAATTTGGCAAACGGGTTTGGACATTGTTCACTAGATCTGTCATAGTTACTAAAGTACTTACCACTATGGTTAAATCTAACGGCTTTAATTCATTTGCTGAGTTTATTCTCAACTTCAATTTTATATTATTTGAGCACATCTAATGCCTGTAATTTTTTATGAATGAGATACAAGTAGCCATAACGTTAATAGTCGTTTATGAACGTTATAAAGTATTATTGACCATTTCAAGATATTGTAGAGAATGATCCACAAATATTCATATGTATTAATTCTAAGACGTCTGAACATCTATTGGTATCTTGTCTTTTAACATTAGTTTGTTTTTTTTCTTAATATACTTAATGCTGAGACTAGAGAATGAAGAATTCCATTTAACATAAGCCTCTTTATTTGTTATTTAAAAATATGATTTAAACACTTATGCCATAACAAAGCAGATTTCTTATTTAATTTTCGTTTTGTGCCTCTTGACGTAGAATGTAAGGTTTCATTATGAAAAACTATTGTATCAAGTAAATATAAATTATTATTATTAATCAAAGAATCAGTATCAATAAGATTAGAAACTTAAAAAAATAAATAAATTCACTATTTCCTCGAAAACAAGAGTAACTAGATTTATCTAAAACAAAAGGTATCACAAAAGTCTCTTTCAAATCAAAATAACAGTTAGTTTTAATAACAATCTAAAATGACAAAATGCTTCTACTTTAGCTTTATTGTCGTCACTCATAAATATGTATCTTTTGCTATCACTTGATGTCTGATAACTTAAGCAATAATACATAAATATACTTATGTGAGTAGTAACATCAGAATTTATCTACTAGGTGTGTGTCTAGATATAGAAGCTATATTAACATCAAAATAAACCACAATAAGAGATTTACCTTTCTTAACGCGTCAAGTGTGATACTTGGTATAGTTAACCTTCTTGTGTCCACCCCTATTGCAAACGTGACAAGTAAACTCATTTTGCTTCTGTTGATTCTCGAATGAGGCACTTGCAGCTTCTTTATTAAGCTTTAGCTTTCTTTTGCATTTATCCTTAGAAGTGAAAGCAAGGTGAGAATTCTCTGTATGGTCTTACTTTAGTCTCTCTTCTTCTTGCACACAACGCGAAATAAGCTCATTAAATGTCCATTTTTCCTTTTGACAGTTGTAACTGACCTTGAATTAACTAAATTATGCAGGAAGAGAGATAAATATTTCCAAAATATACTTCAGTATGTTTCTCTTATCCTTGTATCTCTTAGCAACTAAATTTACTGAAAGTGTACTCGTTTTCACCTTTTCATTCTTGACAAATCATTTCTTAGGATTATTTAGGAACTTACTAGCATTTATCTCTTTAGACATTGTGTCCCTGAAGGTCTTTGGAATGACACGCCTCGTGATCATTAGACTTAGTCAATTGGTGTGCTCTCATTTTTTTTATAAGTTTTCTTATCTTCAGTAGAACTATCGAACTCAAGAGAATGAGACTTACTAGCATTTAGCTCTCTTGGTCAAGTCACCTATCTACTCTTAGCAACTCACTCTCGTTTCAAGAGGATACCCTTACATTCTAGAGCATTCTCAGCTCATCCAAAGCAATAAGGAAGTGTTATCTTGAGCCTTCAAGGAAGAAACATCTTGGGCAAGGTAAGATCCTTACTCCTCTTTTTACTTATCCTTTTATTAAAGCTCTAAATATTGCACTAAATAAAGCATGCGAAGATCTAGATATATGATCTGTTAGTAATTTGTTTTCGTGTTGTTTTTATGATAAGATGATTGCTCCTACATGTATATTCACAAGACTTCTGTGCCATGTTAAATTCTACATCATGTAATATCTGTTTTTACATACTGAATCTTGATTCATGCAAATGCTTGCTATGAAATGAACTGCAAATACATTCTTTACATATTTATCATCTTTATATGATTGTTAGGTTCATTAATTCATTGCATATTCCTTAGAGCCTACCAAGCAGTAGCAGCCCATTAACCCATGAACTTGCATGATTAAAAAAAAATGATAAAAAGTCTTTTTATGCTTGCTTTTCATCATGTTTCAGTGCACTACCATTTGAATAATCAAGCTAGTTAAAATTAATCACACTTCATCTCTAGCACTTGGTCCAGATTCTGAAATCAGACTACTGTCTCATTCAGAATTTCTGGAGTACACCACACTGGAGCACCAACATGGCGCACCAGAGTGGCGCACCTCACCAGAGCATCATCCTAGCGCACCATCCTGGTGCACCAGTCTGGTCAGAGAACAAATCATCAACTTTGCATCATGATCGGCATGCTTTTCCGGGTGTTTTGGACTTTGATGTTTTTTTGTGTTTATTCTCTGATACATCATGACTTTGTATGCATGATTTCAGCCTAGATAGCACTGTTCATAGGACTTTTGCATCTTGCATGTTCAGCCTGCTATCATAATCTAGTGAGCTAATTGCCCTATGAACTCCTGTTTAGGAGATTCTTATGCAACAGTTCATGATCTAGATCTAGATGGCATAGTTGAAACCTATTGTTTTATTTAGTATAAGGGTGGTGTAGTCATCTGTGAGGCATATAATCCTTGAGCACAAGACCCAAATTGTGTTTCCAATCTTGGATTTTGATGGATACTCATGATGCATGTCTTGATGGGTTGTCTGCAAATTTACAGGATTTTATATTGCATGGCATTAGGTTGGTTTACTGTCTGATCTGTGATTTTCTCTGGCATACTTTTCTGGCACACATCGGTAGAACACATAGGTGGCGCACCAGACTGGAGCACCAGTCTGGCGCACAACACAGGCGCACCTGCCTGTGTTCTGTCGCACGCAGTAGCTTTTGGCATGGCATTTAGCATGTTTAATGTTTGGATTTGCCTTTGGTTTTCTTTGGGTGTCTTCCTGGATATACCAGGATGACTCCACCCTGTTTTCAGCCATTTTTATGCATGATAGTTCATGTTTTTCATATAGTAAAGTGAAGATGAAAGTCACTCGGTATTTTTAGATCTTTGATCATATCTGTGCAACATCCTTGTACCGGTGCTTGACTCACCGCACGGGTGACCTTTCTGAGCATTAGGACACACCCTACAACCCAGGTACCCATGTTTAGCAAAAGGCACGACTCATATATAGCATTGCATTGCATATCTCCCTTGGGCGTACAGAAAAGGCTGAAAAGTCGACATTCCATACAAGTAAATGAGAAATCCATTAAAAGACCGATTTTCGGGCGCACGAGGGTGCATAATACCTTCCTCATACGTAACAGAGATCCTTGTCCATTTCTGATTTTTTTGAAGACCTTTTCCATTAGTTTTATCGTGTGATTTGAATGTTTTTAAGCGGTTTTCCTCGTCTTCCGTTTTAAATAGAATAGGTGGTGACTCCTGCATTTTTATCATTTGCTTTTTATTATTTTGTCGTGACTTTACCTATCCTCGTGCATTTGGCCTTTCGCGTCAAGTCCGAGGCTATCGTCGGTATAGTTACAACCCATAATTCATAGGGGATTTTAGCCACTACTTTAGTTGATACTCTATTTAATATGTAAGCTACAGTCTTAAGTGTCTCGCCTTAGAGTGATTCTGATAAGATAAAATGACTAATCATACTCCTCACTATGTCCTTAAGTATTTTATTATGTCTCTCGACAATACCATTCATAGCTAGAGAACTAGGCATGGTGTATTGAGGGACGGACAATATTACATTCTTCTAAGAATTTGGCAAACGGGTTTGGACATTGTTCACTAGATCTGTCATAGTTACTAAAGTACTTACCACTATGGTTAAATCTAACGGCTTTAATTCATTTGCTGAGTTTATTCTCAACTTCAATTTTATATTATTTGAGCACATCTAATGCCTGTAATTTTTTATGAATGAGATACAAGTAGCCATAACGTTAATAGTCGTTTATGAACATTATAAAGTATTATTGACCATTTCAAGATATTGTAGAGAATGATCCACAAATATTCATATGTATTAATTCTAAGACGTCTGAACATCTATTGGTATCTTGTCTTTTAACATTAGTTTGTTTTTTTTTCTTAATATACTTAATGCTGAGACTAGAGAATGAAGAATTCCATTTAACATAAGCCTCTTTATTTGTTATTTAAAGATATGATTTAAACACTTATGCCATAACAAAGCAGATTTCTTATTTAATTTTCATTTTGTGCCTCTTGATGTAGAATGTAAGGTTTCATTATGAAAAACTATTGTATCAAGTAAATATAAATTATTATTATCAATCAAAGAATCAGTATCAATAAGATTAGAAACTTTAAAAAAAAAATCACTATTTCCTCGAAAACAAGAGTAACTAGATTTATCTAAAACAAAAGGTATCACAAAAGTCTCTTTCAAATCTAAATAACAGTTAGTTTTTAATAACAATCTAAAATGACAAATTGCTTCTACTTTAACTTTATTGTCGTCACTCATAAATATGTATCTTTTGCTATCACTTGATGTCTGATAACTTAAGCAATCCTACAAAAATACACTTATGTGAGTAGTAACATCTGAATTTATCTACTAGGTGTGTCTAGATATAGAAGCTATATTGACATCAAAATAAACCAAAATAAGAGATTTACCTTTCTTAACGCGCCAAGTGTGATACTTGGTATAGTTAACCTTCTTGTGTCCACCCCTATTGCAAATGTGACAAGTAAACTCATTTTGCTTCTGTTGATTCTCGGATGAGGCACTTGCAGCTGCTTTATTAAGCTTTAGCTTTCTTTTGCATTTATCCTTAGAAGTGAAAGCAAGGTGAGCATTCTCTGTATGGGTCTTACTTTAGTCTCTCTTCTTCTTGCACACAACACGAAATAAGCTCATTAAATGTCCATTTCTCCTTTTGACAGTTGTAACTGACCTTGAATTAACTAAATTATGCAGGAAGAGAGATAAATATTTCCAAAATATACTTCATTATGTTTCCCTTATCCTTCTATCTCTTAGCAACTAAATTTACTGAAAGTGTACTAGTTTTCACCTTTTCATTCTTGACAAATCATTTCTTAGGATTATTTAGGAACTTACTAGCATTTATCTCTTTAGACATTGTGTCCCTGAAGGTCTCTGGAATGACACGCCTCGTGATCATTAGACTTAGTCAATTGGTGTGCTCTCATTTTTTTTATAAGTTTTCTTATCTTCAGTAGAACTAATGAACTCAAGAGAATGAGATTTTTTGGGTCCTGAGAGGTAAGACAAGATTCATTCATTCGACAACAATCGTAACACTCTCATTGCATTACTTGAAATTTGTGTTGTTAAACATTGAAATAAAATTAATGTTGACAGTGATTGAAGCTGACGCATTAGCTGAGAAAATATATGAATAAATAAGAAATAAAAGAATAATCGGTCTAATGACAATCATATCAATATTCGACAATAGATAAAGAAATAAATAAATTCAACTTATAGTGAAACTCGTCTCAAGATACTTAGTACAACATTGACATTTTGCCTTTGGACAGGAATGTCAACTTGTAAATGATATTCTTTATATAATAATCAAATATTGATAATTAATCTTGTCAAGTAACAAGCCTTCCTTTGGATCATCTAGTTATCTACAAGGAATAATCTTATAATTAACATGTATTTATTACCACAGACGTGCTTGGTATTCCGTTAAATAGTAACCTTCTTTTGGACCGGTTACTATCGACTTGAATCTCAAACACATAAACATCTTTCTATCCTGAAAAAACTAATTTAGGCAAGATAGCCTAGTTTAAGAGGGTGTTGCTTCGATTAATCTATTATTAGAATAGAAGACAATTTAGATTTAATCACCAATAATGAATTTATTTGATTTCATAGATCATAGACTAACATTTAATGTATGCTTAAACACTTACTAAATAATGCTAAAGTATAATAATTAGCATAACGTTAATTGCATGCAAGATATTACAAAAATTGACTACCATTGCCGCATGAAAGAAACCACGTGATTTCAAAAAATGTGTGAAATAAAAAAAACACAATCACGTGAAATCTTCATAACTACCCAATATATACCATTTGTTTTCTCCGTTTCTTGCCCACTTATTATTTTGTTACCATTTCTTCCTTCTCTCACTCTCTTTGTGCATTCCCTTCCTTGCAAAGCCACCTCCCCGGAATGCATGCATGGAGAGCTTACTCCCCACCCTCCCCTTCAAACAGGCAAATAAGCATCGCAAACATCTTCGGTCGGAAGCTCTCCGATGGGAGAATGATAAGATCAGTCAGTTCGGCAAGACCCCCCTACTTGGGAGAAGACCGTGCTTTGCTCCTCATCGTTGTCGGTGGATGGTGGTGGCCTGTAGTTGCAAAGGTGTAGGAAGAGGTTGGCTAGCCTCTGGTTGGAGTCCATTTGGTTGATGGAAGCGAAGGCCAAAGCAATGGCCATGGGGGGAAAGAGTGATCGGAGAAAATCTTCAAAAGACCGCTCTCATGGGAGGTGGTGTTTGCTGGAAAAAAAAAAAAAAAAACCACAGTGTCCATTGTTTAAACTATCATGATTTCTAAGTTGGTTATGCATGAAACAATCTTAAAAAACAATAATTAATCAATTTCCAACATGTTTGGAATCAAAATAACACAAGGTTTCATGATAAAATGACTTTATTGTTGTAATACCACTTATTGACAGATTAAGATTTCCCAAAAATGATTTCCAAGGTTTCACAATGCTTCGGAACCCACTTCTCCTTCTTTGCTAAGCCTCATGAACACCACGATCCAACTTCTAATCTACAATTTCTCCATATCAACACCCATCTCTCCACTAGTCCTACTACCATTTATTGGTTCTCCTTGGAGTCAACGTATTTCTATTAGTTGCTTTAGCAAAGAACCACTGAAAACACTAGAGTAACCAAGGGCATGACATGAAAATAAATTAAAGGATCGAGATTGCACTTGTTTTCTTCATTCTAGAGATTTCAAAAGACTAGTAATTGCAAAAATATCTGACTTAACATTCAAAAAGGCTAGCGATTGGTACCAACAATTACTTGTTTGGGACATTAGCATAGTAGCACATGACAGGATGTCAGGATCATAGTTTGTAGGTTGAGATTGTCCCAACTTTGGCAACAGAAAACTATTATTCTAACTACCAGTAATTGAAGTAAATGGATCTAAACAAGGGTCCCCTGAAGAAAGAAATCACTTGGAGAAAAAAAATCAAGTAAACAAAATGGAGGCCCGGTCACATGGGGAAAGAGACAAGGACTGTAGAGCTTTTGGTTCTGAATGCAAATGACGTGCATAAATATTGGTGAAATTAGTGGCAGAAATCCTATGCTATTCAGATGGCAAAAGATTAGCAACTGTTCTTTATCTTGTGGTTTCCAGCATTGTCTCGATTAGTGCCCTCATCATCTCCTTCATCTCGTGGTGTGGGTTGCACATGAGCGATGACTGAGAAGCGGTGGAAGAAGAAATATTTGCTTCATCACGTCTGTTGGAGATATGTGACCAGCTGGACCGGTATGCTCTGGAAATCTCAAACCAAGAAGAAAGAACAATGGTAGTGGTGTGGTGGTGAGAAAAGATTGGAACTTCGGTGTCTTAGGGCGTGGGATGGTGGATTTCTTGAGTACCAAAATGGCAGGAACGATGCAGAGGGAGAGAGGAAGAAGAGGTTGAGTTAGGGTTCAAGTATTTTACATTGGGGGTAGGTTGATAATTGGGAATAGGTAATGGAAGTAAACAAAGACTAACAATAGGCGTATCAGAGCAATTGTTTGGTCCACTAAGAGTAGTAGAATAATTTCCATTAGAAGGAGGATATTGACGGAAATATGCATATTAAGAACAGTATTGATACAAAAAGGCCCAAATTCTGAACTCAAGTGGTTGAGGAGCCCAGCATTGGAATAAGACTGAACTTGTATATGAAGTACTAAAAAATGATTAGTAGTCATGGTTTTGATTGGCAACACTGTGGAGTACTGGATTGTCATCGTGTGCCCAAAGGCTTGAGGTGTTGAGAATTGAACTTTCATAGTGCGTTTTATCATACAAAGAAGAATGGATCGAATGCTTAAATTACACTACCAACGTGAATTTAAAAAGAAAAAGGTCTAAAATGGTTTCACAAGTTAAAAAGCATGCTATTATAAAGTGCTTTCAAGTCGAAAGTTCTAAAACGCAATTCTCATGGAGGCTATTGTAGGAGTTGCTGCAGCGTTAACTCCTACGGATTAAACCCCTCGCCCTCAAACAAACGCACTCTTTGTAGGAACTACGGTTGAAATATCAAGTTAAAATTAAGGCTTCTTTTAAGATTATAATTCGGGCTAGTATTTTGGAAACAGATTAGTACATGGTATAGAATAGACATAACCACTTCCTCGTGATTGTTAATAGTAGTCCTAGATAAGACGGAATGGCTCTCCTATTCTGCCATCCATCATTCTCCAATAACAGTTCAACTAAATACCGAAACGCGTAACCCTTATTCCATCCAATCCCACTACACAAGACAACGGACTCTCTCAGTATTCTATTTGGCCCAATGTAGCTCACTACGACCAAATAGCCATCCATAACCAAACAAAGGCTAAAAGATCTCGTATTCTAAGAATTTTCGTTTGAGTGGAACTGAAACAATTAAATCATCATGTAAAAGCCTAAGAACAGGCAGCTTGAGCAGTAGCAGACTTTCAAGGGTTCAAGTACAAATGTTTCAGAGCCCGAGAACAATTTCATCAGCTTAAAGCTAAAACTAATTCAGGCATTACACATTATTCAAATTTTCAAAGTATTCAAGTCATAAGTAATTTTTGTTTTTCAATGGATGTGACTTCCAGTAATCACAACCTTTTCAAAGGAACTCAAGGTCAGTCGGCAAATGTTTGTCTGTGTGCATCATTGCATCTTATACGCTTTCAATCCTGAACTTCTTCGACTTTCTTAGGTTTTGATGCGAGATACCAACCAGCTGCAGAAAATATAGCAACTGTGCCAGCAAGTACAGCATAGTTCCTGTTCTTATCAGTGGACACTCCGCCTGCGGAGGAGCCAGAGCGGGTGCTTGGTTTCACATCTGTTTCTGGGACTCCCTTAACAGCTGGGGGTTCCTCTGGTTTAGCATCCTAGAATCAAACCTATATCAGCTGGAGATTCACAAATGGCAATCTTTATACCTATTATATATTAAGAACCGTTCAGACTGGACCATCTGTCAAATTTGAAGTTTTAGAAATATGAAGGTGCTACTTCTTGGTTTGGCCAAAAAAACCAAAAAAGGGAGGAGAACTTGGGTTGAGGTTCTTTATACCTTGTGTGCAAGCTTCTCCAAGTTCTCCTTCTCAACTTTCTGTGGAAGCAAAATGACAGAATGGTTTAGCTATGTAGTGTGAAAACTTCCAAAGATAAACATATCAAAAGAACATGGTGGTTGAGAGTCATTAACAGGCTGATCTGGTTGGAGACACCATAAACATCCTGTCATCCTAACCAGCAGATTTACAAATTTATGTGAAAGAAGATTCCATCTAAAACAAATAATTCATAAGAATTGAACCTATAATGGCACTAACTCGCTGTCTGATAAATGACAGATGCTGGTTGCAGAATCATCGTATATTTATATGTAACTATATAATGGTAGAGCCAGTTATCCATATATAAAAATTATCGTTGACATCTGCTATTCCAATGGCATTTCATTGAGAATGGTGTGCCACTGAAGAAAAGCACCACAGCTGCCACAGAAAAAAAGAAGAGAGAAAGCAAACAAAAGAATACTGAGCAGAATACACAATCAGGCCATAACAATGATAAAGTATTATTACAGAGTACAACTTGATTGATGCTTTAAGCAAACTAACTGAGCTATATCTACAATAAAAATGTTAGATGTTCCCCCAATTCTTAGTAGAGATCCTATAAAATGATTTGCTCAGCATTATTTATTGACTACATTGAGATTCTGTTTCACCAGAAGTGTTGCTTATGATTAAAAATAATAATTTTAGCAAAATAAGCCATAGAGTTTATTAGGCTTTGCTCTTATTGTTTGGATAGTTCACTCAGTATGTGCAAACACAAGATAATCTTGCCCAGCTAAATTATCGGCTAGTGTAAACTACTAAATTGACTTCTTTGAGCGACCATGTATCTTGATGGGGACTATATACAATTGCAAACATCACTTTATCAAGTGGTCCAGATATTTGTGCACCAGAAGTGTGCTAGGCTATGAAACTTTGGAAGATAGACATAGGAAAAGCAATCCCAGTTCCATGCATGAACAACTCTGCTTTCTATTGCGTTCTGTATTCTGATGCTCGATATCCAACTTAAGCTGTTGCCCACAATCAAGGCAAACTAAGAGATACTAGAGACTTCAGATAGATTCCATACATATATATTACCACATCTGCAGTAAACCAATGCTTCTATTCCAACTATGTTCTTATAAAACATAATGAATCACAGCAATATCAGCTTAAGTTATAAAAAAAACCTGACTCTTTTTGTCACTCTGGTTTCTCTGCGGTTGGAGACATTCACCATGCTCAGACAGCAAACATTCAACAACGGAAACACAATAATCATCTCTAATAAGTAATAACCTTTCAACCATAACCGACGACAACAGCTTGGTCTTGTGTGCAGTACATTCTATTGCTTGAAATACACTTTAATGCTTGAGATGCTAGTTGCACAAGACACATTTTACAAGTTAGAGACTCATGTAATATCTTGGCATCAAAATCTAAAGTGAAAATCTCAAAACACTCCATTAATCCACAACAAAACAGCAGCTGCAAGCCTACAACCATCCAAAAACGTTTCTACAAGAGTATCGTAAAAAAAGGACAAAAAAAACTACATCTCCAGCCGTGCTTTTCCACTCCATTACACTCTCAAAAGATTTACAGTTTCCAGCAGCCATGGAAAACGCAACTAGAACCCCTAGATTCACGAATAAGAGGGGAATCACGAAACATGGGGCTACAAAAATGCAAATCGAGATGAAAACAACAGAAAATTTCAAACAAGAACTTACATATTCAACATCCTATGAATCGGATCGGAGTCGAACGATGGATTAAAAGAAGAAGAGAAAGAGAGAGACGAAGGGGAAAAAGTGAAAAAAAGAAGTAGCAGATACCTTGATGTAGACATTCTCCGCCGCTTTCTCCTCCTCGCTGAGGACCTTCCCGGTGGACGAGAGCCTCCTAGAGATATACCTACCCGCCACCCGCGCCGCCATGTATTCCAATCCGGAACGAAGGGGACGGCACTGCCTCCTTTTCCTCTTCTGCTGTGCTGCAGCGGAAGAGACAAGGAGTGGATGGGGACGAGAATAAATGGGAGCGCCATTTTTACATAGGTGATGGGTCGGGTACTCGGGTGTCCATATCTTAAGTAAGTACCTGTAGTCTATCATCTTATCCAAAAAAAAAAATGTAAAATGTATTTTAAGTACCTGCAATGCCCTTTGCGTTTCTAGTGATTTACACGTATTACCCTTGCTTTGTCTTCTATACATAACTACGTATTGTAACTAATCGTTATCGATCTTATTTTCACCAATGGTGAATGGTTTTCCATGATTTACTATTTCTTAAACATACTATATCGTAATCGATCTTATTTTCATCCATCGTTCTGAGCAAACATACAAGAGACTGAATAATCCAAACTTCTTTTATACAGGTGTGGCGTCCATTCTAAAGTTGTACAAAGACAAATGAGGATTGTTGCTTCAAACTATTGTGATGTGATGAGCGTTCAACTATTTAATATTCATATCGTGCAATAGAACAAGTATTTGCCATTAGGATTCACAACATCTTTGGCAATTTTCATTTAACCGTTGATACCTTGGATGTTTTTGTTGATAATTTTTGTCTTTATTGGTGTGACCATGCCAATCCAGGGGTCCGACGTGGAGTTGCACTAGAAGGAGGAGATTACAGCCATGCCAAGATGACGAAGGTGTAAGATATGATAAAACAAAAAGAGAAGGAGTCGTCACTTAGTCTTTTAAGGGAAAGACGAGGAAAATCACAAAAGATCGAATGCACAAGATGCAAACGCGAAGGTTAGGTGTCTACTATCCAGAGGACGAATAAGGATTCCTATTATACACGAGGAAGGTGTTAGGCACTCTCATACGTCCGAGAAACTCAGTCTTTCTAGTCTAAATCGATTGCTAAAGGCTGGATGAATGTTTGCTAAGCCTAGATTGTGCTCTAAATATGCCCACATGTATGCCATGAGAAGACTGGATAGATGTGCATGATGGTATGCGAAAACTGTGAAGAAATCCACATGAGATGACGAAATCGCAAAGTATGACACGATAGAGAAAATCACATGAAATGACGAGATTTTTGCAAAGAATGGTTTAGAAAATCATACATGCCTCAAGAAAATAAAAAATGCAAATAACTTTGGTCAACAGGATCATAAAAAACATTACGGAAATCGAGATGGGAAAATTACAAAGAAATCCACATAAAACGGACAAATGATTTCATGCGAAGAAAATCACATAAAATGACAGTGTTTCTGGACAGAATGTTCGAGAAAACTATATTGATGCCAAAAGATGAGGAGTGGAGTCAACCCAGGTTATCAGAATCGTGAAAGGTTATGAAAATCGAAAAGGAGAAGATAAACCGCAAACGGACCAATGTGGGCTTTTAGATCAGTTCGTGTACGCCCTCAGGCGATGAAATCTAAATCAAACCAAAGAAATCTGAAATGTAGGATTAAAGAAAATCAAATCAAATGTAGAGTGAGGGACTCAGAAAACAAAGTGGAGAA
>JAMKQA010247969.1:0-10993 GCA_024699735.1 Posidonia australis
GTATATTGCCATATCCGTTTTTATATCCGATTTTATCCGTATCCGATCCCCTTTTATCCGTTCCGTATCCGTATCCGTTTTTTAAGGATATGGATATGTAAATTTCCTATCCGTATGATATCTGTATTCGTATCCGTATCCGTATTTCGAAAATGGATACGGATTCGTATCCGATCCGTTTGCACCCCTACCCTCTACCCATATTTAGCATAAGGCACAACTTGCATGTGACATGGCATTGCATATTGCCTTCGGACGTACAGAAATAGGCTGTAAAGCCAACATTTCCATATAAGTAGAACGAGAAACCTATGAAAGACTGATTTCTCGGGTGCATGGGGGTGCTTAATACCTTTCCCGTGTGTAATAGGGATCCTTGCCCAATTCTTTGGTTCATAATGACATTTTCCATTGGTCTGCTGCATGATTTTATTGTTCCAAAACGGTTTTCCTCTTCTCCCATTTTTAAAGTAGACTAGGTGGCGACTCCTGCATCTTATCATTGTTTTTTTTCACTTTTGCCGTGACTTCACTAGTCTTCCCGCATTTCGCCTTTCGCGCACGCCCGAGGCTGTCGCTGGCATGGTTATAGCTTGTTCTTGTGTGACAGCATCACGTAGACGAGGAGGCCACATGGGAGCATGAGGATGCCATCCTAGCCTAGTATCTATTTCTGTTCGCCTACAAGTGATTTCGAGGGCGAAATTCTTTAGTAAGGTGGCTAGGATGTAACACTCGAAAATTTATTTTATTGTAATTATACATTTTAATGAATTTTATAGTGGATAGGTGTTACTGGCGCAAGCGCATTTCTGTAATTTTGTGGTTTTGTACTTAGGTCCCACTATTTGGCCTGTTCTGCGCCTTGTCCTCATGTATAGGCATTGTGCTCCTGTCCCTATGTGTGCGTGGGTGTGCATGTGGAGGCCATTAGTTGGGCCATGTACTGTGTGTTGGTCGATGGTTGAAAGACGTGCAGCTTCGTATTCATGCTAAGCGGTAGCTGCACATGCACGTAACTAACCCCAACCATGCGCATCTAAGAAAGGAACGGGTTGCATCTTCTCGCCACGCCACTTCTTCTTCCTCGTACTTCTTCGTCACTCCTTTTCTCCCACCCCGTGTGCACATCCTCACCCATGCCACCTTCACCCCTCCTCCTCCACCTCTCCTCCTCCCTCATCCTTCTCCTTTTCTCCTCCTCCTCCCTTGCTTTCCACTCTTCCTTTCCACTTTCGTGTGTTGACAGCGTGAGTGAGAGAGGGAGCTGTGGAGTGATGTGGTTTGGGCTAGCGAGTGGAGCTCCGACCATCTTCCCCAGAGGCACGTGAGCTCGAGCTCGAGGTCGAGATCGTCGGAGAGCTTTTGATCGATCGGAGAGTTGTCGACGATTGTCATGAGGTACACACCTTACTTTTCTTGTAGAAATGCATGGAAATTGTAGAAAATGCTTAGGACGCATGAAATATAGGTGAATTAATGTGTTCATGAATTTATTGTGAATTTATGATGATTTATGGGCCATTAATGGCCATTTATGGTGGTAGTTGTGTTTTGGGTTATTTCGACTCTTTTGGCTTTACGAATTTAAATCTTGAGCTATAATGCATGAATTTTGGTTTTATTTGTGTGGCTTTAAAGTAGACTCATGTGTCTATGTCCTACATTTTATTCGTGGTTTGTGGATTTTGTTTGGTAGGTCTGCCCCTTACTCCCACCTGGGTGATCAAGCGGGCTAAGCTTCAGGTCATTTCGACTAAAATCAAAGAAATTGGTATGCTGTTTTTCAACGGTATGCCCTTTTGCTTCAAAATTGTCCCCTTGGTCTCTACTTCGGTGGATCGAAATCATCTGGTTTACCGTTCTAGGCCCTTGGGTGTTGACAGCCGATCTAGTTCGATTGACCATTTCCTTTTGGTCTGCTGAAACAAGGGATTTCAGACATCCGTTTGGGTTTTCTGTAACGACCCTAAGTCGCTACCACTAAAACTAGCTATAAATTTTCATTTAATCGTTTGTTTTATCATTTTTATTAACCAACAATTACAATAATAATACAGTTAAGGCTAAGTACTCTCAACAATAAAATAAAACCATAGACAACAGAAACAAAACAAAACTAACACTCACCTGGGTTCCTGATGTGTAGTGGAGTGACTCCTCTTATATGCACTAACAACCAACAACTACTATCCTACACTTGCCAAACATATAAAACAAAGCACACGTAAGTGACGACTCAACGGTCACCCAACAGGCACCCTACCTACAACTCGGCAATCTATGATGAGAACAACCAAGCACAAGAATCACGCTTGGATGCCGCCAAACAAAAAGGGCAATCTACTGATGCCCATCACACAAGCACTGGCATCCCTCTCCGATGCCATAACACGAAACCGGGCAGTCTACCACTGCCCGACAGGTCACAAAATCATGCCTTTAAAACCATTCTTTTCTTTTCCTTTTCAAAACCATGTGCATGCACTTTTAAAACCTTTTATGCATGCCTGGAAGGCTGCTCTCGCCATCTCAAGCCCAAAAGTCACACCAAAGCACAACTACAAAGACTCTGCTCTGCACAATATGGTCCTCTTTGGACCCATGCACAACACCAAACTGTGGAGCCTTTGCTCCCAAACAACGAAGCCATCGCTCCTAAAACACTACGTCACAACAAGCACAAAAGCCAGGGCCTCCTCCAAGCCAGAGCCTGATTTCCTGAACCAGGACTCTGCACAATCATAAGCACAAATAGTGTGTCAACCTATCCGGTGCCAAGCAGACAACACTGGCCACACGTAGTCCACCAAAGTGCAACCAATGGCGTCTGCACTGCCACGATGATGGCCACCCTGTGTAGGAGCATTCATCGACCCACGATTCCCATCCAAGAAAAGCCTCAACAAAGCCAACCCCTCTTGGGAAGGTGATCTTGTCTCTCAGAACGCTACCAGCTACGAGGCATACGTCCCACCCGCAATGGCAACCACAGGGTACAATTCCTCATAGCGCCCTCCACACGATGCTCAGGAAGGAATCTCATACCTCCACACCTGACAATACCCGAGCTTCAGTGCTCACAGCGACAGCAGGAGTATCATATCTCTCTGTCATGCCACGAAACACCTCAACCCATAGACCACAACCCTAGCCTCGAAACGACAGTAAAGGAGTGTCATACTTCCAAGACACAACGAACCTCAGCTTCAGGTATCTCGGCCCCCAACGCAAACAGAAAGCACCGAAAAACCCTTTCCAAAACCATTTTCAAATCTATACTTTTCTCTTTCCAAAACACTCTTTTTCGAAAATCTTTTCAAAACCATTAAATATCCTTTAAAACTCAGGAAACAATGTGCCCAACAGTGGCATGGAAACCAAAGGCCGAGAAACCACAAACAAAATATAGTCTCGACAACTCTCTTGTCAGGCCCATGAAAAAGCACCTTAGGAGCGTCTGAGTTCACGAGCACCACACTCAACCCATGACTACAACCTCAGAAAACATCAACAAAACATCCTCTAAGTGTCAAACCCACCTAAAAGACGCTACAGCAAAGCAAACACAACCAGAACTATAAGCTTTGGCACCAAGTGTAAGACACCTATTGACTCGTGTCCCTATGGAGCACAACTAGATCGACTCAAACACCCAAAATAAGGCCACTGAATACTCCACTCAGTGTACCGCACACAAAACCACACAAGCCCTAGACCTAGGGATGCTATCATTATCCCTAAAGTTCAATCTAAATTATTTGGGGAAAGAACCTATTATTTCTAAATCATTTCATCTTTTATTCTACCCACACATGAGGTGGAATCTTGCTAATTTGTTTTAGGCAAACCCTAGACCATTCTAATGATTATCCTAATCATTTATGTCATTATATTTATCTCCCTAAAATTAATATATAAATATATATATATATATATATGTATATATGTATATATGTGTGTGTGTGTGTGTGTGTGTGTGTGTGTGTATATATATCAAAAAAAAAACATCTTAATACAAGATCAGGGCCTGGATCGATAGACCGAAATGGAATGGTCGACCAAATCTGGGCTTGGGGCACTAGATCGGCAAACCAAAAAACCACTCAATTGACAAAAAACTCCTAATTCAGCAGACCGAAAACGTTTGGCCTATTAAACCAGGAATTCTATCAACACCCAAGAGTTCCAGAATGGCAGACCGAATAAATTTAGTCGACAGAATTCAGGGATCGAGGGGACAATCTACAACAAAATCGACATACAGAAATAATTTGGCATGCCGAACCAAGCGACTGTAAGGCAACCCGAATGGGACCCAAAGCCTAATCCTACAAACCACTAATCCAACCCGTTTAAACAATATATCAAAATGAAGATCTCGATGAGATCTTCCAAACCAGACTAGCAATATCGAGATCCATCAAGCGGATTTCGAAAAAACAACAAAAAACACAAAGGGGGGCATTATTCACCCTAAATCAAAAATACGACTACAAATGGCCCACAAATGCAAAATAAATCCTAATAAATTACTACAATTACTAGCACACTAACATGCACCTATGGGACAAATTTGGAACCAAAATAAAATCTACATGGTGCGTACCTCCACCGAAGACATGGTGGCGCGAGACGGATGGCAATGCTCCTCCTCCAACCATGAGCTGCTCCTCTCCTCCACGCGACGACGGCGGCACAGCAGCAGCTCGTATGATGGGGACACGAGTCAAAACGTAATTTTCGTGACCATTTTGCACTTTTGACCTTGGGAATGAAACTACTTGCATTGCTGGTATATGATGGGGCTCACTGGGTAACTACCATAACTACCAGCTCATATGCCATACCTGGATATCCAGTCATGGTGACACCCAAGCATTGTTCTGATGTTCTGCAAACATGGTTTGGTGCATTAACTGCCGAGGATCGTGAGCAACTACAGTTTTGAAGCATATCATCCTCGTTGTTGAATATTGCCAAGGTTGAAGTGAAATGGCACTTGTTATGTGTTGTGGCTAGATTTTGGAAACCTACTTTCCATGCATTTCATCTCAAGTAGACAGAGCTTACTCTCACCTTGTAAGAAGTCCGGCGGACCTGCGGGCTATTGCCATGCATGCCACCAGCCAGTTTCATGTGCCGTGACAGCTATGCTTCTGTGTTGCGTCAACTGACAGGCTTATCCAGAAGTGCTTGAGAAGCCTCATCTGCATGCTCCAAAAGTAGTATTGTCCCCATATTCTTCTTGACTTAGAAAAGGCAGCTGGCATGCCCCTAGTCAAAGACCTATTCCCAACTAAAGAGCAGTTAACATAGCCCTGGCTGTAGATCCCTTTTTCCCAATATTCCGACCCAAAAGGCAGCTAGCATGCCCCTAGTTGGAACGTAGGCAAATGCCTTGCAAAGCAATGCAAAATGCAAAAAGTGGTGTAATTGAAAATGTTGAATGCCAAATGACTTATGCAAGACTCATAAGATAGAAGCAAGCTTTATGCATGGTTCAAGGAAGATGTGCCCTCAGCACAAAGGAAGCCTTCATTGCTTGCTACAAGGAACTAGAATGTCCGCAACTCACTTGGTGCTACCTGGATCCCTGGGTTTATGGTGGCTCTCACTCAACCAATGGGCTTTCAGGGTAAAATGGGCTCCATGCCAAACTCCTAGGGCCCTATACCTACTTTTCTCGATAATTCATTTTTCTTTTACTCCCTCAAAGGCATGATGACCAACATTATCCCTGCTTGGAGGTAATAAACACCTAGGCTATGGGGTGGCTGCTTTCTTCAGTTTAACTTAAAGGGTGACTAGTCCCTTTGCAAATGTATGGGCTTCGTCGGTGTATGCTTCAACTCCTCTCCAAGTTATGTGATAGAGATAGAGTTGTCTTGCATGCCTCTCTCATTGGAGCCGACTTCTATCTGCAACTTCTATCTTCTTATTTCTTTTGTGCTCCAAAGTCTATGTTTTTTTTATTGCTCACACTCTCACTTTCATCCTAGCATTTTGTCTCCCTCAAGAGGTATAGGCCCCGTAGGAATTTGTACATTTTGCCCACTTTCCCACCAATACTAGCTCCCTCACTCCCTAAGTCACATAGGTAGCAACACGTGAGGAGGATCAATACTCTTCCTAAGCAGGCTGGCTTCCCAATTTTCCTCATCGGGCAATGGTTATGACAATGATCATATTATGATTACAATACAAAAAGAAAGTACAATGCACATGACACGATTTATGTGATGTTTGGATGCAATAAATAGGAAACATAAAGATGCATGGCCCATAATGGAATATTTTGCAAGGCTCGGGAGTGGCTGATGATCGCTGGTAGTAGTTCTCAATTAGAAGGCGCTGACGGGCTCCCAGCTGACTGGAGATTAGCACACTCTCTTTCTGATTGAAGGACCATGATTGAAGCTTGGTCCCGGTGATTCTGGCTACGGTTGCGAAACAAATGTTTTCCCCTTCTTTGACTCTGTCGTGCTCTGCTAAGTCCTCCGTGAGCACCTCCAATTGTTCTTGGAATAAAATGTCTAGATTTCTAGCTGTATCATCTGTCAGGCTCTTGAGTCTACCTTTTGAACAGGATCTTGTGCTGCTACAACCTGACGCACTGCCAACTATTCTGACTCTGCTAAGCACTGTACAACTCTGAAACTGCTTACAGGTCTACTCTGACAATGAATGACAATTTTCTAGAAAAATTAAACAGCTTGAGGCTATGAACAAACTTTAGCTTGGATTCAAGACGCTTGCACTGGTGAAGTTAGTCAAATCATGGGAAATGATCATCTTGGGGGACTTACCAAAGCGCAGTGATCTCTTCTGCTGGTATCAATGCTCGTATCCTAACTCTTCGTGCTCTCTTTGTTCTTCCACCTTGATTGGCTCGATGGTTCCTTGGTTGTATCGCCCAAGGGGCTCATTTCTCGTACCCCCACTTGCGACACAAGTTTTCAACCATCAGACGGGGTTCACTATGAATGGCCAAGTGGCTAACGCGCTCGAGAGCAGGAATGGAAATAACAGGCTCAAACTGGTTGACACGGTACAGAACATTATAGGATCAGGCTCGAAGCGGACGGGGTTTGAATCTGAACGATGAGACTGCCTCAATGGGAGGACGAATCAAACTAATGACTCCCTGAAATCACCAAAGAGGGATAAATACAGTTGACATGGGAAAGGGGAGAGTACAATAAGATTGGTAAGACAAATAAAAGATCAGATAGAATCAACAGAAAAGATGGAATTGACTCCCGAGGGGCCTGCTGCTCCTGAGGCTAAATGCTGGTGTAATGGCTGGCTAACTATGTTGGGTTGTGCTTGAGGTGCTTGTGCGGCTACTGATGCGAGCACGAGGCCTACCGCTTGCGTGCTAATCACAATGACCTTCCGGTCAATCAAGTCCTGGACTGCGTTCCTTAGTGTGAGACAATTGTCTGTCGAGTGACCTACGACTCGATGGAAATTACAGAACGCATTTGTGTTATACCAGGCAGAAAGTGGACATGGTGGCAGGCGAATCTCAGGCAACCTCAAAAGGGATGCGACTTTAGGGAACACCATTCTCAACAGCTCCACTAAAGGGCTATAGTGGCGCCTGTCATGGCGTTGTCGCTTCGGCTATGGATATGCCAACGGTGGGCGCATCCTGGCCGGTGGGGCAGGGTAAACGAGTGTGGTAGTGGGGGTAATGTGTGATGTATGAGGTGCTCTAGGTGTAGGCGTGGGTGCATAAACTACTTGGTGTTGAGGAGGTGGGCGGACATTTGCCAGAGCAGCGAGCGATCTAATATAGGAAACTGTGTTCTTGGAGGGATCCCGCCTCCTTGGTGGATTGGCATTATGGCTGTTGTTATTGTTGTTGTTGCTGCTGCTGCTGCTAGCACCACTATGTGAGGAAGTGGCTTGCTTGGCAAATGCAGAGAGCGCTAGAAAACTGCCGCCACGTAGTCAGCTCCCAACACGGGCGCCCGCCTGGAGCAGTGCAGAAAAAGTGGCGACTGGCTGAATGCTAAGCAGATCCCCGACTGCTAGCTGTGCTCCTCAGATCATGATCTCAATAGACTCATCGTCGGAGGGTCTATCTTTGACCTGCGAAGCCAAGGACCACCAACATCCAACATACTCCCCAAATGTTTCTTGGGGCCTCTGCTTGATAGCGACTAACTCCTCCCGCTTTGGGACTAAGTTGAGATTAAAGGAATACTGTTCGAGGAACGCCTGGGTAAGGTCGTCCCAAGTCTTAATGGTGGCCATGTCGAGAGAAGTGAACCACTTCAGCGCGTGCCCCGTAAGACTCTTCTGGAACAGGCGGATGAGCAATCTCTCATCAGCTTGGAGCTGGACAAGGTCTCCGCAATAGGCTCTCGAATGGGAAATTAGGCAGCCTCTCCAATTGTATTTGTCGAATTCCAAGATTTGAATGTTCGGTGGGAGAGTCGCCTCTGGAAAATAACAGAGGTCCCTGAATTGGTAGGACCGGTGGTCCCTGCCTTGCACTTGTTGGAGTGTGCGCTCCAAATCATTCACCCTCGCAAGGAGAGCATCTGAAGCTACTGCAGTTGTAGATTGTGTAGCTGAGGTGGGTGTCATGTACACTGTATGGGTCGCCCCTAAAGGCTCCTCCAGATCCACCATTCTGCCATCTGGTGCTACAGTAGGATGGTTAGTGTACCCGTGCATGGGTGCTATGTGCTGTGGGATAAAAGATGAGGCTTGTGTCTAGTACAAGGGTGAGGATAAGGCAGGGGGTGGTGCTATAGTAGGTGCAGAATGCAAGAGCAAGAGCTATTGGACTAGAACGGCCTCGGGTACAATTCTCACGACGTGTGCTCCCGTCAGCCAAGATGGCTGACCATCAGATATTAGAGATGCATGCTGTGTTGGGTGCTATGGCGATGTTGCAAAAGGCAATGTCGACACCCCTAACGCCGGGGAGACGAGGGATGCCGACTGCTGTGGGGGTGGTGCAGTGAGTGCATTCTGGGGTCCTAGGGTCGGTTGCAAAGGCAACTCAGGAGTCGAGAAGGACAAACCTGAAAAGGGTTAGAGCGCCAGTGCCAATCCCTGCAACTACTGGGCAAGAGCGACATTTGTTGCAGTTGCGCGATCATGGGATCATCACTAGTGGCTTCAAAGGATGGAGGCAAAATAGGGACAGAGGAGTCAAGAAGTTGAGACCGCAATTGTCCAAAATGGGGGGAGGATACTAAAAAGACAATTGTATTCAGAGGAGGGCTGGTAAACACATAGCCCTAAGGAGGAACAACAAAAGAACCCTGGGGAAGGGTCACCAGAACAGACTCAACTGCTGAGGCCCCAAAAGTAGTAGAAGACCAAGTTGGTGGCCTCGAAGGCTGGGTAGCCACAGGGACACGGAACTGGGGTGGCGGAGGTCCTCCAGAAGCTAGGGAAAAAGTGGAGGCAGCGGTGACCACAGGGACAAAAACAAAGCAAGGGTACATCGAAACGGGGACCTCCTCCTGAACAGCAGAGGAAAGGGGCTAGCTGGTATGCTTGGCCATAGCAAATTGTGAGCGGGTACGGACCGAACTGCGGCTGGGAATAAGAGGATGAATCCTAGGACAAGATATTGTCGAAGGTGACAGATAACTCAGGAGATGTGGTCAAAAATCAAGTCACGTCGGGTGTTAGCGAAAGGACAACCTCGAGCTCTAGCTAAGGAAACTCGCACGCTGGCAAGTACTCTATGCACAAAACAAACAAATTAGAAATGATGCAATGTTTATGGTGGTATGAGATGCAAATGCATGAATGCTTCTAGCATGCACTCTCTCACAGTCTAGGGTGTCCTACCAAGTCGTCTACTATGGGTTCACATAGGGGTAAATGGGTCTCTGACTCAAGGTTAGAATGATGAAGGCCCTCGTTCTAAATCCCAGCCAAAGCTTAGGCAGTGAACGGGTGGTGCATTCAGGGCCTCGTCCTCTGCCAAAGTAGTAGGTTGTACCCTCTACTAACACCGACACGACCCCAGACATAAGGGAACATACCAGTATTTTATCCCACGCCAAAGCCATAGAATGAGACACTGGGAAATGTCCTTCGCAAACAATATAGGTGGACTCAAGAGAAGAGAAGATGCATGCCCAATATGATGGATGCAAAGTATGCTTTAAGTCTTTTACTTTAAAATTTATTAAACCATGGGGGCAAGTTTGCAATTCATCACTAGTTTGTGTCCTATTTATTGATTTTGGTTTTTTATGCTTTTATTAACCAAAAGGGGAAGAGCAGACATGTCTCTAATCTCCTAGACATGGCATATACAAGATGGGAAGAAAACATGCAAAGGAAACATCAATCAACATACAAAAGACATGTGCATATTATGTGCAGAAAGTGGTGGCATAACAAATGTGTAAAACGAAAACACCCATTAGATAAACAATATGCACAAAAAATAAAGGAGATACCACTAAATATTACAAAGAAACAACCAAAGCAATGCATAGGAAACAAGCAAACAAGGAGGAAAACCAAAGTAAACGAAAAAACCCAAAACAAATGTTGGGATCTGGTTATCCCCAGCGGATTCGCTAGTTCCTGTTACTATGCTGGCGATAGCCTCATGCATGGCGCGAAAGGCCAAATGCGCGAGGATCGGCAAAGTCACGACAGAACAATAATGATAAAAATGCAGGAGTCGCCACCTGTAGACACCCCGATTTTGAGGTAACCCGGAAATGAGTATCCTTATGTTGCTTTGGATGTGATCAGCCATTAAACCTAGCCCCAAGCCTATTAGCAAGCCAGAACCTAGAAATCTGTGAGGTAGCTGGGCGCACCAAGGTGGCGCACCTAGTTGGCGCACCAAGGTGGCGCACCAAGCAGGCGCCCAGCCGTTTCCAGACTGTGACTGTTGCCCTTCCATCTTTCGGCTGTTACCTTTGCCAACGAATGTGCTCGAGAATATTCGAGCCTCTTCGTCTACGAGGCCCTCCAGCTTCCATGAGTTACCCCT
>JAMKQA010247973.1:0-15235 GCA_024699735.1 Posidonia australis
ACAGGGTTCACCAACTCTTGCATATGCATTTGATTTGGTTTCCTCGAGACTTTACAACTTTTCCCGAATGCATTTTCAGAGATTTATGCTTTCCTGAATGCATCTTTATGAGATTCAACAGTGCATGTTTGCTCTGTTTTGACTCTGCACTTTTCTGGCCCACCTAGGCGCACATAGGTGGCGCACCAGATTGACTCACCAATCTGGCGCACCAAACCAGCACACCACTCTGTTTTCTGCATACAGCATGCTTTCTCATGATCCTTGTCATGCTCTCTCGATTTGTTTTCTTCTGGATTTTCCCTGGTTTTTTCTCCTAGATTTACTAGGAAGGCACACTCCGTTTTTTACTGTTTTAACTTGCATTTTGCATTTGCATATAGAGCGATGATGATAAATCACTCCAAATGATATAACTTTGATTATACTTATGCAATATCCTTGCATTATACGCTTGACCCGGGACCAAACAGTGATATTTCTGAGCATAGGACACACCCCGCACATCATGCACCTATTAGCATAAGGCACTAAACATGGCATGGCATATCGCCCTCGGGCGTATAGCAAGAGGCTGAAAAGCCAACATTTCATTGGAGAAATCATAGAATACCGATTTTATCGGGCGTACGAGGGTGCCTAACACCTTCCACGTACGTAACAGGGATCCTTACCCACATCTTTTTAGTTTTCGCAGACCTGTCCTTATTGTTTTGCATGATTTTTCATGTATATGGTTTTCCTTGTCTTCCATAATAGACTAGGTGGCGACTCCTACATTTTTTTTTTGTTTTGTCTTCCGACGTGATTTTGCCGATCGTTTCGCATCTTTTTGCGATCCACCTCGCCGGCATGGTTACAGATGCATCATATTTTTTTCCTCTTAAAATTGGCAATATTACTCAAACCAGCAATATTACTAATAACAAATGAAGAAGAAGTTATTGGAGTTGCAAAACTTCCAGTGAGGTTTCCAACTGTTGTACCACTGGAGAATGAAGAAGAGGACAAACCTTCACCACAGGACAGAATCGAGTTGCAGTAATGCAAGGAGGCAAGTGATACCATGAAAGAGTTTAAGAAGAAGAAATGATAGGAAGCTCTATGATAGAAACAGAGCTGAAAGAGAAGATGATGATGAAGCTTCAGTAATGGATTCCGTCTGTAACACCTGAGCCTGATTATCTATTTTTATTGTAAACCATGATTTATTTGTAATATTTGAGTAAATGGTTTAATAATGGGTAATCAGATATGTTAGTGGTTGATTGTGGTTCTCTCTCTCTCGGTGAGGCTTAATTTCTTTGTTCCCCTGGTTGTATAGGTTCTGGTGTGTGATACCAGTGTGTGTGGGACCTAGATTGGACCTTGGTCAACCTAAGCATAGTGCACCCACGAGCCATCTTCACGGGTCTCCTTCTTTTCCCTCCTCCATCTTCACGAGTGCCTAGCCATTGCCCTGCCTTGTCCCGTCTCTTCCTTGCCAGGTTTTGAGAAGGTTGGCAGACTAGTGGATGTCGTGGAGGCGGTAGGAGCAGGCAGAGATAAAAAGGAGGAGGAGATGGCGTAGGGGAGGGGAAGAGGTGAAAGCTAGAGAGAGGGAGAGAAGGGCTGAGCTGTGACAGAGAGAGAGAGGGGCGCCTGTGTGGGCCAAGAGGAGTGGGCTGGGTGGTGCACTAGTGGAAGCTGCGTTGTCAAGGCTTGGGGCTCGTCGGAGGTCACTGGATTCACCTGAGAGGTACACGACCGTCCCCCTCTCTCTCGTTTTATGTTTTGGATTTAATGGCCTAAATGCATTAAATCATGATAAAATGACATAAAATGGTAGGAATTGATGAATATGATATGGAATGGCTAGATGTATACCTAGGAAGTGATTTCAGAATTTTTGAGGATTTATTGTGGTTTTTGGACGAATTTTGTGGTTTGCTACAGTGAATGTGATACGGGTTCCTGGTTTTGTGATTTTATTCCGGGAACCATGTTTAATGGATTCTGATGATAATTGACCCATTTAATAGTATGTTCAATTTAGAACATTTTGGGATCTTTGTGTGAATTATAGTTCACTGGAGATGGATCCGTCGAAGGCTCAAACTCCAACAAACGTCGTGTGGTTAGCGGCTGAGAAAGGAGGAAGATCGCCTAAATCGACATGCCAAAATGCTTCAGTATGTCGAATCAAGGGATTTCCTCATACCGAAGAGTTCTGGTATACTGATGCAGAACCTAGAGGGGGTATACTAGTCTGATTTCGGCATACTGGAATGATCTAGTATACCGAATCAAGGAAAATCAACATACCAAACGTGTCCGGCATGCCGAACTAGGTCTTGAGTCGAAATGTGGTTTTGAGGGATTTCGACATACCAGTAGGTTCCAACATGTCGAATCAGTCCCCTGTGCACAATGCTTGTGACTTTTATGATGGCTTGGAAAGTGATGTTTTAAATGATGATTTATGCATGTATTTAGAATGGTAATCCAAATAAATGAGATGACTATGTGGGATGATTTGATTGTGATTAAATGATGCTTTTATGTGGTTTTTTGGCATGAGATCCAATGGAAATAAGCACTTGTGCAGTTTTTGGGCATAAGACCTAAGTGAATGAATTGATTTGGAATGTTGTTGCATAGAAGCGATTTCCTGCAATGGATATAGAATGAGGTGTGGTTTTGAAAAGAAAATCTAAATGTTTGAAAAAGAGAATGGCTATGTGTTACAGAGCCACATGGATTGATGTTGACAATTTGGTAAGAGTATGAGACGCCAATAGAACCAATTGTTAGATACGACCGTGGTTGCCGGTACGGATCCACGAGGTTTGGTGTCAGCAATCTAGTATGGAACTAGTTGTTAGAGACGACCGTGGTTGTTGAGAGTTGAGATTATACTAGTAGGGACTAGGGGAAAGAGTTGTCTTTAGGTGTTCGGAAAGATAGGGATGTTGTGGAAACACGTATTCTCGTGCATGTCAATAAATATGGAGGTTTGTTAGTCGAGACGGTGTTATCCCGTATGGGGAGTTTTACCATAGCAGTGCAGTATAGTAGGGGAAATGGTGTCCTCGTCGACTGCTTGTGTGTCCGATTACCTCTGATCAAGGTAACACTAATGAAAAATGAATGTGAATTGTGTGGTTTTGAGCTAAAATCAGACTTGATATTTTAACTTGAGGTTTTAGCCAGATTCTAGCAACAAATGAGAAAGTGTGATTTTAAACTAGTTGCCAACCAATGTGTGATTTTGTTTTTGAGTGTTGTGAGGCTTTGTGGTTTTAGGATGGATCTGGTTAAGAATGTGGATTTTTCGGAATACATGAATGATTTAAAAATACATAAAAGTTGAGAAAGTAAATGATTTTGAAAATTCATAGTTTTGGATAGAGATTCCAATTATTTGAAAAAGAAAAAAGAATTGATGATTTGAAATGAGTTTAAAGCCACATTTTGTAATAATCGAGATTTGTATTTTCTCACTGTTTTATCGTGATTTTTGTATGAGATGCGTACTGAATAACTCAGATGTCACTCACGCATGTTTTATTTGCTTTGTTTTTGGTTTTCAGATTTAGGTTGAGATACAACCCAGTTCTAGTGCTTGAATCTTGGAGTCACTAACCACACATAAGTTTGGATTGTCAACCTTAAGTAACTTCAATCATTTTAATTCAATTTATAATTATTATAACTACATTATGATAATGTAGCTTAGATAGTACATCTGGAACGAAAGTGTTATACTATCTAAATTCTTATTCACGTAAAAGAACTTACAAGTGTGCTATATGTAGCTTTTCATAACAAGACAAGACAGTAACTCAACTTTTGATTATAACAACTAGCTAACTACCAACCTGCGTGGCATCATTACAGCCAATCAAAGTTAATAAACTAACAAAAACCATGATGAACCAACAGACTGTCATCACTGACTAATGGTCTTGTGAACTTTCAATCCACATATTTCAAGGGGAAAGGAGAATTAATAGGAGCCTCTCATTTAGTCCACAAGGAAAAATCATATACGACACCAATATAAGTTTTTCTTGATTCTTGACGGTGACTTGATAAGTTTATAAAATGTAAACATGACACGAATATAAGTTTCCGTTTATAAAAGAAAAATTCACTGATAAAGAGGGAATACACTTAAAATCTTTGACTTTGTCTACTGTTTTTTTGTAAACGGTAATCTATTAATTAAACTGGGAAACAATCACAACCAGTCTGTACCACAGAATTGTTCATTATCAATTACATACTAGTTGGAACAAAATATTCCAAATCCTAAAAAGAAATAGCCAACATCAGGCCAAATCAAAGTATTCCAAAAAAAACCAGAATGGTATGGTTCGATCAACAAGAGATTAATCAAGAGATGGAGTATTGTCCTCAACATTCCGGGTGGGTTGGTAGGAATCCTGAGCCCTGTAGCTTTGTGAAGCATGAGTCGTGTGCTCCACAATCCTTTCATTATCCATGGCTGCTATGGCGTGGAGGGTCTCTTCTTGTTCAAAACCTATATCCAAGTTGTAAATCTAGGAATGACAAACAGAGAAAATTTCGTTAATAACAATATGAGGAGATTTGCATGATCTCCTAAATATTCTGTTATTCTGCTCCTTCCAAATATTTCACAAAATAATCTGAATCAAGGTGTGACTGCCTTTAAGAGGAAAGTCAGATAACTAGGTGGGAATGAATTCAAATAAGTCAGGGATTGAACATATAGCGGGGTATAATGGTCTCTTCATAAAAGTATACCATATAGATGTAGCAAAGGGACAAGAAATAAAAAGATGATTAGTGGTTTCCTCAAAACCTCTGTAAAAGATACATATTTTCGAGCCAATCCAACCCCTCTTACAAATGTTGGCTTTAGTTAAAATCTTATTGAATAAAACTAACTAGGAAAATAATTTAACCTTTAAGGAGACCCAACTGAGCCAAATTTCTTTATGAAATTGAAATCTAATTCCACCATCATTTATAACACGGTATCCTGATTTGACATTATAGTAGTTGTTAGAGGGGGTCCATTCCAAAATGTCTTCCTCAGGATAAAGCGTTAAGGTTCTAATAATATCTGTAAGTATGTCTGTCTGGGATTGAATATTATCTAAATTATCATATGAAGAAGGCTCAATAAATAATTTATTAAAATCAACTCTATAACTTGCCACTGTTTTTGCTATTGAAGCCTTTTTAAATTTAGCCAACTTAAAAAGATCTGACAGGTATTGTTTTAGTTTTTCCCCATACCACCATTTATTTTCCCAGAAAATAATACTGTTCCCATTTTTGACTTGGAATGTGGTAAAGCTATTTAGAAAATTGAAGCAATTCTTCATTTCTTGCCAAAGTGGAGATGATCTCCCTGTTGAGGAATTTAGAAGTGCCCCAGGCCATGATCGAGAAAAATACCTAGCCTTTATAATCTCTTTCCACTTTAGGGAGTGTGAGTTAGAAAGTAGCTGCCATAGCAGCTTTGTTTTTAGGGCTAAATTGAATCTTCTAATGTGTATAATTCCCCATCCATTATGAGCTTTGGATCTGCAAAGCATTTTCCACTTCACCAGATGTAGTGTGGACGAAGAAGAAGAACAGGATTTCCATAGGAATTTGCTCCTTAGTGAGTCAATTACTTTTTCCACTTTAGATGGCAGGTGTAGGACAGAAAGGTAGTAAGTGGGTATAGCTGATAGGACTGAATTTACCAAAGTAAGTCGACCACCAAGAGATAATTGCTTGGCTTTCCAAAGAGAGTTTTTTTGAGATTTTTTCGATCACTGGGGGACCAAACTGAGATATTTGCCTTCTTATAATGTAATGGTAGACCTAAATATCTGATAGTAAGGGGGGAGGTGGAACAGCCAAGAATATGAGAGAATCTGATGGTGGATTCGTCACCAACCCCTACACCAATGAGAGATGATTTTTGAAAATTTATCTTTAATCCAGAATAGGATTGGAAACAACACAAAATCCTCTTGATGTTAATAATATTTTCTTCAGAAGCTGCTAAAAATAAAATCGTGTCATCAGCATATTGTATATTAAGGATGTGTAGTCCACCATTAGGCAACTGGATGCCCGAAATCAAGTTGTTGTTCACAGCAAGGGATAACATCCTATTTAGGATGTTAGTAACAACAATAAATAGAAGGGGAGATAATGGATCACCTTGTCTTAGACCATTAGAAACTTTAAAAAATCCTTTGGGAGAGTCATTTATCAAAATAGAAAATCTAACTTGAGAAATGCACATCCTAATCCAGTTTGTCCATTTGGGGCCATAGCCTAATCCTAATAGGGAATCTAGTAAAAATTCCCAATTAACATTATCAAATGCTTTCCCAAAGTCCAGTTTTAGCACATACCTCGGGATGCCCCCCACTTTCATAAAGTTTAGTGTTTCTTGAGCCATCAAGAAACAGTCTCCTATATATCTTTCAGAAATAAAAGCGCATTGGGAATTATCGATGACAGGGGATAGACGAGAAGCCAGAGTCTTTGTTATGATTTTATATAAACTATTAACAAGGCTGATAGGTTTGAATTCTCTAATACATTGTGCTCCCTCCAATTTAGGGATAAGGGAGATAAAGGTTTGATTGATGAGAGCTAGAAACTTAATATCTGAGGAAGTATGTAAACTATCGAATATTTCAAGAATATCTAATTTTAGAAAATTCCAGAAATGATGGAAAAAACACAGGGAGAATCCATCAGGACCAGGGGCCTTATTTCCGGATAGTAATTTAACATTTTTGTAAATTTCTTCTAAAGAAAAGCTTACTTCTAAGTTCTCTGGGTTCTGAAATTTTGTAGGAATTACGCTGTCCCAATTCAGAGCTGGAGTATAACCTTTTGGTTTATTGAATAGATTGGTGAAGTGTTTCTCTATTTCTTTGGATATAACCATGGGAGAATAGGAAATGTTGTCCCTAATCTTCAGGGAATGAATGGCATTCATTCTCCTCCTACACTTAACCATATTGTGAAAGAAGGACGTGTTTAAATCCCCTTCTTTAAGCCAAAGAATTCTGGACTTTTGCTTCCAATAAACTTCTTGTTCTTTAAGCAAGGTGTAGTGTTCATTCAAAAGATCCCTCTTAAAAATCAAAAGGTTATCTTGAATCTGGTGAGATTCTGCCAGGGCATCAATGGAAGCAATTTGAGATTCAATATATAATAATCTGTTATTTCGAGCCTCCCTAACAGGTCTAATCCAACCTCTAATCTCCTTCTTTAATAGTTTTAGTCTAAATGCAAATTTTACAATAGGGGTGTTGCAAAGACAGATGGTGTGGGATCTTTGCCAGCAATTCTCTATGAAGGATGCAAATCCCTCAATAAAAAGCCAAGATTTATATAATTTAAAAGGGATAGGACCCCAATCTATGGGAGTAGTATTAAGGGTGATAGGAATATGGTCAGATGCCACTCTAGAATTGCCCAAACAGTAGGCATTGGGGAATTTATCAGCCCAGGCAAGTGATATGAGGAAACGATCTAGTCTGACCATGGGGGGGGGATTGCATGTTGGACCAAGTATATTTAAAATTACTTAGGGATAAATCCAATAAAAAGTTACTATCTATAAAATCATTGAAGAGAATCATATCAGGAGATAGGGTATATCTAGAAGAATGCTCATAGGGAAATCTAACTAAATTGAAGTCTCCGCCAATAACCCACTTGGAGTTTACCCTTGTGCTCAGGGAATTAAGTTCCTCGGTAAATTCAGTTTTGAGTCTGTGATCACAAGGACCATAGACACTCGAAAGCCACCAGTCAAATCCATCACAGAGATTTCGAAAGTGTAAGGATAGACTATATGAGGCAACAATACTATTAATCAAAGTAATATCTCTATCATCCCATCTAATTAGAATCCCCCTAGAGACGCCTATCGAAGGGATAAAGGACCACTAGTTTAGAATACCAGCTCCCAGAAATCGGAGAACACTGGGAGAGAAATCATCGGATTTAGTTTCACTAATTATTAATATGTTACATTTATTAGTTTTAACAAAATTATTAATTACTCTTTTTTTCCCTCTAGAGCCCAACCCTCTAATGTTCCAAGCTGAAATAATCATAACTAATTGGTGGATATAAAGAGAGAGGCAAAGCCCTCAAGCAAAGCTGCATTGTTCTTTAAGTTAATCCGAGGGAGATCTTGATCTTTCTTAATAGAGTCTAGGAAAAGTTTTGCCTCTATTGTATCATTCAGTAAAATACCCAATTTCTCACAAAAATGAATGAAATGCTCATATGACTCCCAAGTGAGAGCATCAGACACCAAATTGCTAGTATTCTCATCTGAACATGAGCTATCAAAACTAGAATTAGTTGAATTAGATTTATCAAGATGTAAATTAGTATTCAAAGAGCCTAAGTTGCCAGATGGAGAAAAACTTATACCTAGGGCATGTATTGGAGTGATAGGGTGGGTATCTGAGACATCTTCAGAAGGACCAGCCATGTCGTCCTTCTCCAAACAATCAAATACAACAAGCACCTTTTTAAATTTAGCCAGAGATAGATTTCTTACTTTGATTTCAGCTTCCACAAATCTGGATGCTTCATTAGTAGACGGATTGATCCCAGGAGTGGGGCAAAGGTCATGTTCAGCACCTAAATTAGGAGATGGAGTGGGCAGGATGCCCGTAGAAGTTACAGAAGGAGGAATGATGGGGCTAATTGGTCTGGTCCAAACGTTTCTACCACCGTTAGGGTTCTTGTTACTCTTGCCACCCCTCCATCCCTTATTATTCTTGAATGACTTACGAGTGGGATGAAGACCAGTAGAACCAGATGAGGATGGTAGGGTCATAGACGGCCAAGCAGGGAAGGAGCTAATGGTAGGGTTGGAAAGGGAGGAGCTGGAAGGATAAATATCCCAGCTTCTACGATATCGAATAGGATATACCAAGCTTCCAAAAGCAAAGAAACGACAGTCAAGAATGTCTTTACCTGGATGTACCCTGATTCGAATCCGAGAATACCTCAAAGATTTTACAGAGTCCATAGATAGGTCAACTTCGAGTAACTCAGTAAAACCAGAGATCATATGATGGAAGAGATCCACGTTCCAAAGATGGTGAGGGATGCCTTCTAACCTAATCCACTCCCCTTCTTCCTTGAGAGTGTGAACAGCATTGGAGTTAGGGGACCATGGGATAAAGGACGCTGAGATCATTTGTAAGGAAGCACCGTACATAGTCAGACAGTCATTTCTAACTTGGTTGAAGGGAAGACCAGCAGAAATTTGCCGGAAGAGAATGCCTAGACCTCTATTTCAGAAGCGCAAGGCCAACATGTCTTAATATGATCAGCTAATATATGTTGAGTTAGTTGGGTGGAGTGGGAGGTGACTATGGCACTCCGAGAAAGGATTAAGAAACGATCGCACACGGCTTCGGAAGGAGGTAAAGTTGCAGGAAGGAGAGTGGACAAACCAGCCATATTATGAGTTTGACGTAAAGAAGGTTGAGCGGCCTGAAAAAAATTACAAATCGCTACTGGGAGCTTTGCATTTGAAACAAACTCCAGCATATTTACATTGTTTTTTTTTATGTCCTCGAAGGTCACAGTTAAAACATCTCCTAGTAGAGCGACAGAAAATTACCTGGGGGAGGCGGATCTCATTCTAGACACCCTAATCTGTCCAAAATACCCTAAATCCCCTCGCTCGAGTCTCAGAGCAAGATGATTCCGATGGGGAATCGGAAGGGATTTCAGAGGGGACAAGGGGCCTAGCAAGGGAAATCAGCGATGTCCCAAGAACACTTACCTGAGCACCGACCACGGGAAGGGCGAGACTTCGCGACCGCAGGGTCTTCATCTTCAACCATACGGCTCTTGAAGGCCTACCAGTCGAAGGAAGTAGCTTTGTTTAGAAGATCTCGGGAGCGAAGGGCACTGGGTTTTCTACGACAAGATGGTCTGGAGGAACACTTTCTTTTCGACATCGAGACATTCAACAACTTGTGTAGAACAATCTTTAGTGTAGGAAAGTTTCACCCTTTTATGACTTTGTCTACTGTTACTGATGTGCTTTTCTTGATTCTCAATGGCACATCGATAATTTTATGGCATATGGCACAACACCTACTGAAGGATGTACAGTGGGTATACTTTAATACTTGCAACTAATCGAGGACTAAGGATATAAGTCTTGTGTGCTTGTAATAATATCCTTACCCTGTACATATTTACCTTTTCCATGCTCTTTGTATCCACTCAAACCTTTCACCCTTTTTATTTTTTAATTGGTAAGTTACTATTAATATTGCTCTTGATTATATAAATCATCACTAAGAGATAAAATCAGTCTAAAATTACATGCCTCATGGAACCATAAGTTCCAGTCAATGTTCATATGGCAAATATAAACTTTCAGCAAAAATAATAGACTCAGTACACTTGGATTAACAGAATATTAATCACTACCTGAGTTGCTCTTCAGCAGGAACAAGAAGACTCTGAGATTACTTATCCACTACCATGGAGTTTTGTAAAATAGATTGTGTTTGCTCCAAATCTCAAGTTTGTTGTTGACACTGAATGTAGCATTTCATCTTTTTTAAATCCGTACCTAGATTTGCTATCCAATAATGCATAAGAGAAATAATATCATTGATAATTAAACTAAAAAGATTTCTTATTCCTCTAAAAATTTTATTGTTTCGTTCATTTCATATAGTCCAGAGTATAGCTTGAATTAGAATATACCATCCATGTGTAGGAATATCAAATTTCAAAGTAGGTGGGAAGATAAATAAATCAGCAATCTTAAAAACTGCAGGGTACATTGTGCTTGAGACGAAAACATTCCAAATGGAACCAGCAAATGGACAATGAATAAATAGGTGAATATTCGTTTTACAATGGTCATTACAAAAAATGCATACATTAGAGTTAGTCCAACCTCTCTTGCACAGGTTTTCTTTAATAAACACTTTGTTAAAAAGAATCAGCTATGAGAAAAGTTTAATCTTAAGAGACACCCAGCTTTTTCATATTTCAGAAGATAGTTGAAATCTGTAGCCTTCATCATTTAGAATTGTATAACAGGACTTCGCAGTAAAATTCTTATTGGATGTTGGAATTCAAATCAGAATGTCATTTTCAAGGAGTAAACCTTTCGCCCGTTGGTAAGGCAAATGTTAAAATTTCATACGATCGGTTCAACCAACATGCGATGAAAAACGAAAAGGAAACTCACGATGCAATGGAAACTTAAAATTCTCATGCACATATTGAAAAAACAAATAATGGTGCAGGCTTCTTAATGTTGGCTTAAAAAAAAAAATTGCATTTTCTCGTTTTCCTTCTTTCTTGATCGTGACGGCGAGTGCCAACAGCCAACGATCGATGCTCTAAATCCAACCGTGAGGCCTCGGCACTGCTAAATTATTATGATCGTCTACATCAAGTTTTCATGGCTCTTGTTAAAAAAACGAAAAATCAAACAAATTAGTACATTTGCATCATACAGAGAGTACGTCAAAGGTTCTTGGAGTTCCTGTAAGGCTACTCAAGCTTGAGATCTTATGCTTGTCCTTGTCGTCACTTGTCTGCCGCTGTGTCCATCAGAGTGCGACTTTTCATCTTTGACTTTTAAAACCATGTTCTTCTTCTTGTTTTTTGTCCTTTTTCAGATAAGACGATAATGTAACACAAGTATACTAGTAGTATTAGAAATTTCATGCTCGGCCAAGTCAAATATTTCATATGCAATGGTAAAAAGAACGTGTTCAAGTCATACGTACATGTCTCGTGCAATCAACCTCAACAAAAAGTTGAACAGCAATTGCAGTCAAAATTTGGAGTTTCTTCCTTCAGAATATTCAAGAATATCTAGAATCCTACAAATCTGGTCACGCATGCACGGTTTGTTTACCATCTGTCGATTAAAATCTTAAATTTTAATAGTTAACTGGAAGAAATCTTTTATTTTTAAAAGTTTTAGTTATTCTTAAACCGAATTTATTAAATTTGTTACCTTTGGTGTACAAAGTAATGCATATGCTCCAATTCAATTTCACATTCAGTTTAGGGTATTGAGTTCCAGATCTGTCATCATGTTCTTGCTCTTCTGTTTTACAAGAAAAAATTATATTCCATATAAGCAATCACCCGATAATTTTAATAAGCAAAATAATCACATGAGATTCTGGCTCATTTAAGTTAAATGAGGCTTGTGTAATTTTCCAGTATATACTAAAAATAGAGTTTAAATAATTAATTGCAAAAATTAGTAATTTATTTTTTAGTAATTACTGAAATCATTTGGCTCAAGCGAGACAAAGGTTTATATGACACAAATCTCATCATCTAGTCAAGGATGGATATATATATATAGTACTGGATTTGCCGTTCTCTTTCAAGTCAAATTTACATTCAATCCTATATGAGTTGTGTAGCTAAAATCCAGTGAAATACAATGATGAATCATAATACAATTGAAACTTGGAACCTGCCATGCTTGATAATCTCGAAGAACACTCGTAACTTGTAAATGTTTTTTTTTATTTTTTTGAAACGACAAGTTTAAGATTGTTCTGCATTACTATCAATACTCAAGTTGTGGAACCGCAACTTCTAACCTATTAAACAACCAACTACCATGGTGTAATTGGTCAGAGGAGAGGAACTTCCATCTCTCTTCCAGGTTCGAATCTCACGGACCGCAAGGAGAAAATATATACATACCGATATCAAAAAAAAAAAACTTCAAACCTATTAAACTATTTACAATTGGTTAAAAACGCATTGAAATAATAGAATACTAGTTTTATATTAAACAGTTGGTAACGCGACATGCATGTGGCACTCCTACCGACGTAGCAGACCACAACCAGTCCACAAACATGAATAGTATAACGTGAGGCCCACAATTGCACTGTTCATGTATCGATGTGAGTATGGGGTTATCACATCGGAAAACTCTCCTATTTTATTGTTTTTTTGGAAATGGTTAAGAGAAATTTCATTTCAGAGGCTAAAGAAGTCAAATAAAAGTATTGTCATGTCATAATTATACAATACCTCGGACCTAAAGTCCCAGTGTAAATGGATCAGAATTAGCATCCAATCAAAGAAGTACCATTGAAAGATACAATTAGAAATAGTTTCTTAAAGATACAGCACTGTTTCAGGCCTCAAAATCCTCCAAAGTATTCTGCAAATTTCCTGATTCCACTCTAAGAGGTTCTTCAGGAACAAACGTACCAAAGTATTCATTTGTTAAATTCTAATTTCTAATAACTAACCGAGAGAAAAGTTTGATTTTCAATGGGGTATTGCTTTTCCAGAGACATCTATAAAAAGGATTGCGAAGACCACCATCATTTAACAGACAGTAAGTCGCTTTCACTGAAAAAATTTTATCCTTGGAAGGTAACCAATTCAAGTTATCTTCTCTAGCACCCAGATTCAGAGATTGCAGTATGTTATCAAAGAGTTCTAACTGTGATTGAAGTAACGTAGGATCACACAGATAGCAATTGGCCAAATCAAACAGTCTATTAAAATCAGATCTAAACAGGTCCAAAGTTGCTCTAACAGAGGTCTTCTTAAATCTGGCTAAACTGTATAATCCAGGTAATATATTTTTCCAGAGAGATATCATTCCACCATTTTTGTTCCCAGAATATTGTGTTATTGCCATTACAAACATTGGAAATAGTGAAACAATTAAGGAAATTATAACATTGTTTGATACTGCGCCAAAAAGGGGAACAGTTGAAAACAGAAGAATTCAAAATTGCTCTAGGTCCACTCCTGTGAAGATATCTGACCCTTAAAAACATTTTCCAAATAGGACAGTGGTTGCTAGAAAGAAATTGCCATAGCAGCTTAGTTTTCAAGGCTGCGCTAAAATTCCTTAAGTTAATGATTCCCCAACCATTTTGCTGTTTTGATCTGCATAGATTAGACCACTTAATTAAGTGTAGCCCTTTCTGATTTGGAGACAAAGAATTCCATAAGAATTTGCTTCTAAGTGTATCAATTTCCTTCTCAATTTTTAGTGGCATATGTAAGACCGACATATAATATGTGGGAATAGCTGACAAAACAGCATTAACTAAAACCAACCTGTCCCCTAAAGACAGGTGTCTCTCCTATTTTATTGTGGTAGTTACAATACAAGATTTTAATTGATTAGTGTATCACACAAACAATAATCTACTTAAGATGCATTTGGAACTATTACTGGCTAGTTTGGCATCGCTTCTAGTAGAAGCCACTCGTTTTTGGATTATGCCTACACACTTGCATGCAGAAAGGCATCCTTCCTTCGCTTTTGGTAGAAGTGTGCTTTTATCACAACAAACGTCCTAAACTATCCTCTTCCTTCAATTTAGAGATGTCTAGGAAACAATACTTCAACCTCTTTGACGTCCAATTGGACACTATGTTCTCCGTCCTGAAGGCGATCGGCTACGAAGACGTGAAGATAGTGGTGTCGAAAACCAGGTGACCGTCAAAAGGTGACGAGAACGAGACTGGATCTGGGGAGGAAAATGTCGCTGCTTACAACGAGAACTTGGTGAGAAGGGTTCTTTCAGGCAATGCCGGCACTCCATTGATGGCAAATGTAGGAATCAACGTCTATCTTTTCGCCCTCTTCAACAAAAACAAGAAACAAGTTCATCTCTGTTTTTCTGATTGTATGTTTTGTTGGTTGTTGTCAACTACTTCTTTAACACGTACTGTTACCAATCAACAATAGATCCAACATCTGAGAGGAACTATGGATTGTTTTACCTGACATGGTAGAAGATTGGAGGAGAGAGAGAGAGGGAGGATATCTAGCAGAAGGAGGGGTGAGAGAGAGAACGTGTAGGAAAAAGGAGAAGGACAGATTAGAGGTGAGAGAGAGAGAGAGAGAGAACATCCAGTGAAATGAGACGAGAGAGAGAGTAGACATGGAAATCGAGTCGGACCTGTCCTGGGCTGCCTGACCTAGCCTGGGCTCGGTCCAGCACGGGCCTGGAAAAAATTAACGTGGGTCGGACCGAATCAAACCCGTCGTGGGCAGTGGGCCTTGCTAGGCCTATCTGGTCAATATTATCCAACAAGTTCTCTAGTTTTAATTAATTTATTTAATATTACAAATATTTTTCAACAATATAGGAATATTCCAGCTTTTGTAGATATTATTAAATTAATGGAAACTAAATATAATAATTATTGGAGTGAGCCTCCAATG
>JAMKQA010247984.1:0-22874 GCA_024699735.1 Posidonia australis
CCATCATAACAATTTGCAGGGTGGTTGTTTCTATTACACAAGGCCTCTTAGATGCAGAATTGGGTTGTCAACTTGTCATGCATGTGCACATGGTTTCAACAAACAACTCTGAATTTATGAATAAGAAATTAGCAATATCACAAGCAAGAAAATTCTAAGTCCATCTTTGGATCCAGAATAATATTCAATTTGGTCTACGAAAACAAGGATCCAAAATAATATTCACATTTAAATGTCTTTTACATGACACCAATTTTTAAGTAAAAACAACCTTTTTTTTATATCATGTTGATGATTTCTGATCATTAACGTAATTTGATTATCTAGGTACTTATTTGATTATCTTCTCATATCCGTTTTCATATCCGTTTTTATCCATATCTGAGTTGTTTTTATCCGTTCCGTATCCGTATTCGTTTTTTGAGGATATGGATATGTAATTTTCCTATCCGTATGATATCTGTATTCGTATCCGTATCCGTATTTCAAAAACGGATATGGATATGATAACACCCATATCCGTACCGTATCCAATCCGTTTGCACTCCTAGACGCAACACATTGATCATTGTGACCAGAGAAAGGGTAAGGACTCTGATTACGAACGGAGAAGGTGTTAGGTACCCTCGTAAGTCCAACAAGTTGGTCTTTTTAAACTTGATTCATTCGCATGTGTGGTTATGACAACATGTGAATGCCAAATAATGTATGCCCAAGGGTAAAAGTACGATGACTTGCATGAATACATGCTCCATAGTGTATGCCTAGAGATGGATGCTTGATGCCATACAATGTAGGTAAAACATGTCGAGAAGATAGATAGAGATGTGAGACACCAAGATCATGCAAGAAAATAGTGCAGGTAGCTCTGCTTGGTTCTTTGGATTTTGAGCCCAGGGATTTCGCTCTTAGGAATCATGCTTGATCTGTATGCCAAATGTATATGCTAGTGGATCACGTTTCAAGTTCTCTGGTTCCAAATAGTAGGCATTTTATCACTAATCCAACAAAATTGAAGGCTAATCCTATGATAAAAACATGTAAACATGCTACAAGGATTCTCACAACAATGCAAACATGGATGCAATGCGATTTGAGTAAAAACATGTAAAGTGACATGCAAACGATGCTTAGCTTGCTATCTATACTGAACCAGGGCAAGCCACGCTAGGCATTCACACCAAATCTGTGCACTAGATTTGTGTGCTAGCAGGTCGTAGTTGACGTTTTATAGTTTCAGACCATTAGCTTCATCACCAAAAAACGATGGAAACTGATGCCGATTTAAGCACAGAAACACTCAAACATGCCACGAGAAGATTCACAATGATGGAAAATATGAATGAAAATAATTAAAATCGAAATGACAGTACAATCCACACCTAATGATACACCCACTATGACGCATGCGCTTCTTCACTATCAGTGAACAATTGGCTAGAAGAGGATGCATTTTAAACATCCCTCACTCCTAGGTCATGAATGCATTTTAAGCATCAAGGAGGCGTCAGGACAAGAGTGCATGCACAAAGACAGGCCACATTCCACAATCATGGGTGGTCGGCCTCATGCGGATAGGGAACTTGTTGCTAGTAACAGGGGATGCATAATGGTGAAAATTCAGGCAAAACACAAGCAAATCCACATCAAGGAAGTATCACAGAGCTAATGGAGAAGCTAATTAAGCTACGAGGAGGGATGCTTAGCTGTGTTGACGCACTGTTGTCCCTCCTGTCGTTAGCTTACGACAATGTTATCTGGGTTGTTGTTTCCAATTGCGACGAAGGCAGAGGCAAGGCTTGGATGTGCTTGGGGCAACTGTGTCATGCTTTGTGGGTGCTTGTTGTGCTACACGATCTGTTGCAAATGGCCAAAAATGCATTAGGTGCTCAATTGTGGCGTGGTTGACTAGAATTGCTTGAGGTGGTGGACATGTGGTGGTTGTGGGTGTTGTGCTTTGTGGTGGAGCTTGGGTGAGGCTGTGCACATGGATGGCTTTCGAGGTTGAGCAAGAGTTGGCTTTCAAGGGGCACCTCATCATGGACGAGGGAGAGGAGATTTATAAGCTACATGGTTGCATGGGAGTCATTGATGCTTAATAGATTTTGAAACCAATGGTTTGGATGTGAATTAATGGGTTGGATTGGGATATAAATTGTAGATGAGGGACATGATGGTCCAGACACACTAAGGTACATGCTTAGATCCATAACTACTAATGAAAAGTAAGGAATCAATGGTCCAAAGGCGAATGGATGAATTGATTGGTTCTGAATTCTAATAGAGCATCATGTGCTAGGTTTTCACGTGTCCAAATGGCACCAATGACATACGTCTGCCATATGTGCAGCTATGTCATGCTAGACCTATTGTAGAGTCTACTTGCTAGGTCTTGGGCCTGTTTCCTTGAATGCTTGGACCACCAATGAGCTTTGGGCTTTAGGTGCGATCAAGGCTAGTGGTTTTAGATAGGTTGGTGGTTTTGAGATGGTTTGGGATGCTTGGTAGGTTTGGATGTTGGATAGTACCTCGTTGCAGTTGGAGCAAACTCTTCTAGAGGAGTCTATTGATAAACGACCTCAAAATTGAGATGTCTACGAAATCTTAAAGGAAATTTCAAGGAATTTGTACATCTTGCTAGCTTGCCAAAACCAAGAAAAGAAGAAGAAGAGAAGAAAAAGAAAACAACAAAGGAGAAGAGGGGAAAATCAAGGATAAACTAAGGATGATTTTGTACATCTTGTTTACTTACCAAAACCAAGCATAGAAGAAGGAGAAGAAGAAAAAGAAGAAAATAGAGGGAAAGAGGGGAAAAATAGAGGTCTTGAGGGCATTGTCGTTGATAAAAAGGGAAAGACTAAAGGACAAGGAAGACTAAAGGATAAGTAAGACCAGAGGACTTGAGGGTGTCGTCGTCGAGGAGGCCGACACTACGATCGAAGTGGTGGGATAGATTTTACTATCATTGAGAAAGAAGGAAAGGAGGATTGCAATGAAAGAAGGAAAAGAGGACGGAGGCCGCCATTGCGTTCTCGTCATCATCATTGAGGCATGAGAAGGAAACAAGGAAAGGAGGAAGGAGCACTACAAGTGGAATAAGGAAGGGAGGGAGAAAGAAAAGTCCCGCAAATTTTTTTTACAATGGAATTAAGTCCATTGGGAAAATTCCTTCTATTGGTAAGTCGTAATATTGTTGTAGTAAAAGTAACTATGATCTTATTTATGTTCCTCACTATCATATCTTAAATTTGTCAATAAAGTTTTTTGACACAAGGTAAATTTTATTGTTTGGAGGAGTCCAACATAGCTTCATCAAGTTTTAATTTGAGAAGTACGAGTACAGATGTGGACATGAGATACAATATTTTTTCAAACGGTAGAACGACAAGGAACAAGAGGAAGAAATAGCTATATAAAAATATTGTTACCTTTTATCTATTAAAATAAATATATTTAGTTGATGAAACAAGGAAATAATATTTTAACACACATAAAAATTTAAAAACAATCATAGAAAACAAAATAATCAACTTAAGTCTAAAGTATACAATCGTAATCTATTTCTATAACTAAAAAAAATAAGCACATTTATCACTAAACAATAGCATAGATCATAGAAAAAAAAAATTTGGATAATATATTGTTGAGTAAATAGATTTTGTAAGGTCCATTTAAAAAATCCGCCTATCATAAATGTCCTAGATGTATCGTAGTTGTGTCTTAAACGTGTTTTCAAGATCAAACAGACACATCCTTGTCATGTTCCAACGTGTCATGTCACGTTGATATCTTAAAAATGTCGGATACATACTAATGGTACGTTTGGTAGAACTTCAACTTTTGAATCTAAATGTAGAAGCTAACTTCTAACTAGAAATTGTCATAACCCAACTTCTAGAAATGTAAAAGAATTACTGTTTCACAAGCTACATATTTCTAATAAGCTAGTAATGTTTAGTAGAACTATTAAACCATTATAGTTTTTGAAAATAAGTTATATACTCAAAAGTTATCTAAAAGTTCTACCAAACGGTCCCTAAAGCACATTTATCACCAAACAATAATATAGAGCGTGGAAAATTTTTTTAGATATTGTATTGTTGAGCAAATAGATTTTCCAAGGTCCATTTAAAAAATCCATCAACCAGAAATGTCCTACGTGTGGTGTAGATTCGTCTTGTCTTGAACGGAGTTTCAAAATTAAACAGACACATCGTTGCCTTGTTCCAATGTCTTGGCACGTCGATATGCTAAAAATATCGGGCATAGATACAAAGACAATTTTAAAAATATCGGGCCAGTTCTCGAGTTCGAACTTAGAAGGAAATGAGCTAGAAATAGTCATCGTACCATTAGACTACCGATTAAAAAAAAAATGTCTGTGCTTTTTTTGGGTCGAACGTAGAAGGAAATTTTGAAATCAACGACCAAGGTCCTGCAAGCCTTCTGCTACCTGAGTTGTTGGTTTATTCATGTATCATCATCATCCGCAATATCATCAAGCACCAACCAGGTATACACGTATCATTGCACAAATGAAATCTCCTTCGTTCGAGGGAATAACAATACCACAGGCTCTCATGAGGGTTGGATTAGATATTTAGATTTGGTGATGTCTCCGCGTCAAGAGGTGGGCCCAAGGGGGCAACCCGAGAATGGGCCCCTCCCGAGGGCGCCGCGGGCGGATATGCTCATGTACACCGCTGAAACAACAGAAAACAAAACGCAATTCTTTTCCTGCAGCCAAGAAGATTCCAATTTCCATCATCATCAACATCATCGATCATCATCCACAAAACACAGAACAGCAGATCCAGTTCTTTCCTTTATCACCACCGCCACCATCATCATTAACCCTAAACACCTTCTTGTCCATGGAATCTGATGTCTCGATTCTTCCACTGCTGCTGGTAGTCCCCTGTCCTCTCCTCTCCTCTCCTCTCCTCCCAACAATTTCGAACGTTCCTTCTCTTTTTTACCGTATGATTCGAATGGGATGGAGTGAATGGTTCTTCTTTATTTTGAAGTATAGGTTTAGGGTTTTCTCCAAGGAGTTGAGCTGATCCGGGTTGAATCTCGTGTTGGAGCGATTGTGTTTGCTTCGATTTGGTTGCGGCGGTGGTGTTATGGACGTGATGACGGGAAGATTTGGAGGATGTGGGCTGATGTATAGATTGTTTTGCGTTCTTTCGTTATCTGTGATTGGTGCGGCGAGGGGGAGCGTGGTGTTGGTTGGGAGGAACGTCTCGCTTTCGTTCGACGACATTGAGGCGAATTTCGGTGAGAAAAAAGGAGGCAGCCTTTTTCTAGTTGAATTGCGGTTTGACTTTTAGTGTTTTGTTTGTATGTTCCGTTTCTTGTATCTTTTCTTTTATCGTTCGGTCGGGGATAAGTTTTGATGTTTGTGATTGTTCAATTGTAAATCCGGTATTGTGCTTGTGTTGCTGTCATTAATTGAGAACACATTTGGCTAATTTTTTAAGAAATTCTGATGCTAGTGAAAGAAAGCAAAACATGGATATACATATTTTGGCATATTTACTGTTCTCAACCACAACGTTTGTGCTGCTGCATAAATTATTTCTTCAGTATCAGTCACTAAACTTAAAAGCTGAAAGTCGTTTGATTCTTTATCCTCCTAGTTAATATACCATCTAATCAAATGAAATCCTTGACCAGGAGTTGAGGACTGCTGCCTAAATACGAATGCTGGATTGTGGTATCCTGCCTTCTTTATATAGTTCTGCTTCCTTGATGACAGTTAACTTTTACCTTGCACTATTTGTTTGCCTTTTAACTTACCAGTAAAGCTTCCATGGTTTGCATTAATGTAGTTTGTTAGATGACAATGGTTCCACCCTTCTTTCAAAGAAATTGACAATGGTTCCACATTTTATCTCATTAGTCATTTCTACTCTTTTTTTTCAGCTCCGGCAATAAAATCATCTGGTGAATGTGGGGACTTGTATCTAGCTCACCCTCTGGATGCTTGCTCTCCATTGACCAATGAAGTTGTTGATAGCCCGAATTCTTCATTTGCTTTGATAATAAGAGGTGGATGTACTTTTGATGAAAAAGTTTTGGCTGCACAAAAAGCTGGATTCAGGGCTGCTATAATATTCGACAATGAAGATAATGGTGACCTGGTTGCAAGTAAGCTTTGTCAAGTTCCTAAATGTATTGGACATGCTAGTTGATCAAGTGTCTCTATTACAACAAATTGGCAATTTCCCAAAGAGCCGAAATTATATTTGTTATACTATTTATCCAATAAGATTTGAAAGGTTCCATAGGTTACCTGTAGCTACTGTTGTATTTCATTTGTTACACTGAGATGAGTTTGGCTGTTCATAAGTTTACTTGTAGAAATGTTTGCGATGCATTATTGCTATCATTTTACCTAGCCGACAGTTTTTGGAGAACAGATATGACTTGATAGAAAGCTCATACTAATTTATTGCAGCGTTAATTCTATATTTACGTTCTGTCTGCCACTTTGTCACATTTATTTTTTGTATGCTTGTTATTTTTATCAGAACTCGACAAGTATCATGAGTCATTATTTTGACAAATGTATGGAGATGTCTTGGTATGTGCTATCCATATATACATATTATAGTTTCTGTTGTACAACATGCCCTAACCCCTGCATGTCCATTGTAGCCCCTGGCAGTTGTTTGAGTCCTTGCTTTGTTTGACATCTCTTTTTCTTTACTTTATAAGCTGATTGCTGTTCGACATCTTGCAGTGGCTGGGAGTCCTGAAGGCATTAAGATATATGCTGTATTTATTACCAAAGCCTCTGGTGAGGCACTGAAGAAATTTGCAGGTGTTTCTGGTATAGATGTGTGGATTATACCATCCTTTGAGAACTCAACTTGGTCAATATTGGCAATCTCTTTCATATCCCTTCTTGCAATGTCGGCTGTCTTGGCTACATGTTTTTTTGTACGCAGACACCATGTTCGTCGTGAACGGCCTAGGGCTCCTCATGTCCCAGAGTTCCATGGCATGAGCAGTCAATTAGTAAAAGCAATGCCAAGTTTGATATTCACAGCAGTTCAGGAAGATAATTGCACTTCAGTGACATGTGCAATATGTCTTGAAGACTACCGTGTTGGAGACAAGATTAGAGTACTTCCATGTCAACATAGTACGTGCTTTATGCCTTTATCCCCTAATAAAATGTTTTCTTAAGTGGTATATTGATTTAAGGTTTCTAGTTTTTTTTGGCAAATTTTGAGTAGGATCTTTATCTTTCTGAATGATATGTCTTTCATCCTTCGAACTTTCTCTTGCAAGTGCACTAACACCTTATCTGGAATTGTGAAATTGATACATTAATCTTACTAAAGGGTCACTACATAATGAATATGTGTAGACTGGAGAGTGGATATCCATCTCACTCAATAGATGGACCTAATATAAATATCCTAAAGTATAAATAATATGTAAAAATACTTATTAAATGTTTAAAAACAAAAGTACTCAGAAAAGTTAGGTATTATTAGGTTTGACCTATCATCTATGTAATAAATTGAAAGATTATTAGGTTAAATCCTGATTTTTTAATTAATTACGAAATAAACATGAAAATTACTTAGATCTATGTAAAACCTTAGATCTATGCAAAAACATGATTATTAGGTTAGATATATATATTATATAAATAATTTTTATAATTATATATCAATTTATTAACATCAAGATTCAAAATAATAAAATAAACTTGAAAAAAACCTTAGATCTATGTAATATTATGTTAGATCTAACTAAAATCTAGGTTTAGACTTTATACCTAGGATCTACATGCGGACTTAAAAAAAGGAGATTTAAATGAGAGTTGCTTTAAACAATACAATTTTGTGGCATAATATGAAAGTGGTATAACAATATTAAAGTAGTATAGATTACAGGCACATACTTTTGACATGGGATAAGTCTTAATTAAAGATGATAAAATTAATCTAATGAATCAAATTGCAATAGTGCAAAAGGCGAAGGACGTATACAAAAAAAAGCACTTAGGAGAACTTGGCATGATGGTAAAGAGCGTTCATAAAAGAAAAAAGGGAAAGGCAAAGGGGCATTTACAAAAAAGGAGAAAGGTAAAAGGCATGGGACAACGAGAGAACCTGGAGATGGCGGTAGACTTAAAGGAGCAAAGGAAAGGAGAGACGGCGTAGGAGAGGAGGGTATGGTATGGTGCAGGGCGTAGGACGATGCAAGAGAAGAAGGCACGGGAAGGACAGTGCAGAACGGCGTAAGAGAGGACGACAGGATTGTTGGATGGCAAAGGAGATAGTTGGACGGTGTGTCGTGCGTGTCATAACAGAACGTTGGCTAGACAACTGAAGAAGGAAGAATGGCCCATGTTGTGCATGTCTGTGGATTTCTATGGTGTGTCAAACGATACGAGCTCGGGTTAGTACAAAAAATCATCTTTGTCAAACGACACAGAATGACTTGCTGATGTGAGTCAAAATTCAAATGGAAATCTGGTACTTCATGAAGTAGCCACAAATATCGTATCCCTAGATCATGAGATTGGCACGTGTTGGCAATATTTCGCCGACACGTGTCGAAGTTTGTTTCTATGAGCGTGAGGTTCACATGATATAACTGGCTTCACGGTTGGAAGGTTATATCTTTAGAAACGTGATGCTAATAATGTTCACATTTTTTATACTTTCATGAATGTGACCTTGTTCTTGTATTTGGAGTTCTCAAATTTGATGACAGTTAAGGCTTGCTCCTGATTTGACTTAAACTCAAAGTTTGCCTACTTGGATTGATTTTCAGAAGAAAAAATGTTCAATTCAATGCATTTAGTATCATAAATTGGGTTCACTATGGTGCGCCACATGGATGCTGGATAGCCTGAAGAACAATTATTTGTGGGTTCTACAATGGGTCTTATTGAACAGTAAGGCTATAAATATTGGTAGGCAGTCTTCTAGCAAGGTTATCTATGTATGTAAATGCTGGGTGGTCTTTCAATTAGACATCTAAAAGTCTAATGCTTTCAGTGAAAATCATTAGAAACTCCAATATGCATTACTTAGAATTGATTATGCATTATCAATCAAATGAGCTAAAGCCTAACAAAACGGAAGTATTGCTTAAACAAAATATTCACTCATGACCTATCATATGACAAGAAAATGAAAACATGATGACTTTTTTCAGGACTAGACAGTGCAGACTAGGCATGAACCCATCTAAATGGTTGTGTAGCGATTTCCTTAAAAATAGCACTCCACAATGTTACAAAATAGTTACTCATCACTAGTCGAATGAGGTCCTTGGTACCTACTCGAACTAAACTACCAACTAGTGACCACTATTTATGTGTATTACATGTAACATATGATTCTACAAGAAACTACACATGCATGTTTAAACATTATAGTGATACAATGTGACAAAGTAATAAACTATGACTGTCATGATAACCTAGGACCGACCAATTTATATTTAAGACCTTTGTCAATAAGTACCATTGCACCTCTAGATAAGGCTTCCAATCTATGAAATTAGTCAAGTTTTTAAACATCAATGTATCAACATGTATCACCACTCAAAAAAAAGTACCAACATTTATCATTATTCTAGTTGTTTTAGTTCTTCTCATCACCAATAACAAAAATTATTATTGTTGTACTGCTCTCAGAAGTATGGAGAAATGGTCAGAAATTAGAGTCAAGAACGGGAAAATGGTAGGAGAGACCAATATATGAATTATTGCATTAACTACTAGTTGGTCCTTATGGTCCTTTACCCCTATATTGAAATTAAAAAAAGCTTGTAAACTGGAAAATGTGTAAATAATTACCCATGGATCTGACTAGAATGTCTAACAAAATACCCTATCTACTCACCCAGTGTAAGTTGGTCAAGTCTGACTAGTCGGTAAATTTTATTACTTGTAAGGCATCATATATGCGCATAAGTAGGGGAAATAATCATCCATCTGAAGTCTTCCTAAGTTATTGCCCCACTTAGACATGATAACTTTAGCTTAAGCATGCAGCTTTATCTTAATTAGCAGGTTTGCCAAGCATTTGTTTTAGTAAATAAAAGATCATCATTTTTCATTTAGTTTTTGTTGTCATTGTCTGAAATTAGTAGTTTATGATACCGATATCATGTTATTTGCTTTTGACCAGATGTGTAGGTTGAAGGATTGGTTTTTATTTTGTGATGACCATGATGAATTTGCAGTTGTCTTGATTGTGATAGGAAAAGGCTAGTTGATTCATTATATATTAGTTGATGAATGAAGACATTATTCAAAATTATCAAACAACAAAGAACGTTTAATGATGATAGAGATTGGCTTATATTAGCTAACTGCTGTCATCTGATTCTGTTTTCACTGCAGAATTTCATGCATTTTGTGTGGATTCCTGGCTCACTAGCTGGAGAACATTCTGCCCCATTTGTAAGCGAGATGCAAGGACAAGCATCGACATACCCCCAGCATCCGAGTGCACACCATTGCTATCAGCTGGTCCTGCCTATCTAGCTTCAACCTCTGGATTATCATCTTTTCATTCATCAGTTCCAGCATCACCAGCAGTCCCGATCATGCCATCTCCATATCAGACTCCAATAACTTCCCGAAATCACTCTCTCTCTAGTACACCTCATATTTTGCATCAGCTTAGATCTTATAGTAATTCACCAGCCATGAGTATTAGCAGAAGCAATGGAAGCTCCATTGACCCTCAAAATATGTCATCTCATCGATCCTACACTCCATATCTAATGTCCCCAAATTCCTTGGGGTTGCCTTTGCCATCTCCAGTCACTTCAAGGTTTGCATCCCCTCATATTCATGGTTCAGGATATGGGTCACCAAGTTACCTTGTTGGTTCATCTAGTAGGCTCTCGTTTTTGTGTAACAGTGAATCAGTAACAAGCTTCTCTGCCTTTGCTTCGGCACAGACTTTGCCTGAAAGTTAACTCTTGCAATTCTCTCTGAGGGGCTTTTCTACTGGCTAGCCACCCAACTAGATCTGTTGTTCCACATTTGAGGCAGCAGAACTAGATTGTTATCTGTAAATTGTAATATAAGCACTTTGCATGAGGATCGTCACCTTGATTTTGCTTTCTTAAAGGTTGATGTTTTCCGGTTAATTCAATTCATAAAGTTATGTTTAAAGATTTCTTATTGCGGATGCCATTCTTCTTTTAACAGGCTGTGATTTATCTGTTTTATTTAGATCTCGATTCTGGTGGTTACTAGACTGGAAAACTAATGCCCCATTCTCTGTAGGTTCTATTTAACTTAGGATTTAATTTCATATTGGATTACTGATATTATGTCATGCCATTGGACTATGGGAATGTTCCTTTCTCAGTGAGTACAATTTTCTTTCAGATATAACAGATTGTGATAACTGACTTGCCAACTGCTTTGGACGTTGAGTTTTCAGTTTTCAATCGAATCTCAAAAGAATGAACTATTATAGTTTATACTTCTTGTTATACAAACGAAGTACCATCTAATTTTGGAAAGAATGTGGTTGGTTATATTAGACTATGTATGTAGCCACCTGACATTTTTAACGAAAAGAATTGGACTGGCCTTCAACCATTATTACTTTTAGAGATGCAAATCTAACAAAAAGTTTTGAATCTCTAGAAAAAAATAGGGAAAATTAATTCAAGGATGCATACAAGGGTGTACTTTAACAAGGACTGTAACGATCTCATCTCGAGTCGTTATAAAAATCTAGGTACTATTTTTTTTTTTACTTGCAATAATCACTTAAATCAATTTTAAAACTAAATTTAATATTATATATCATTAATAAAAATACTATTAATTGAATCAAATTAAACTAAACACTTACCGAGAATTTTTGATGTGTGGTTGATTGACTCGTAACTCCTGCTTCTATCTTATACTTGAGAAAATACTAACAAAATACACATGAATGACTACTAAAAGGTCACCCAGTACATATCATACTAAACACACTACTCTGACATCTTTTCTCACACAACTTTAGAATTCATGTCTTTGAAAACTAATATTTTCTTTCTTTTTCAAATCATTTTAACTTTCAAAAGCATCTTCTGTCATTAAAGAAAACTATTCTTTTCCTTTCTTTTAAAACCATGCTTTTATCTTGTAAAATCATTTTCTGTCTTTTCTTGTAAAATTTACGTATTCTCTTTTCAAAACTTGATAGTCCACTTGAATTGGCCATTCTAGCCAAATCAAGTTCAACAGAAGTATGCCACATAAACACTGAGCCTCTGCTCAATCAACAAGTAAATCTTAAAACTGGCACAATTCTTGTTTTTTTCTAAATACTTTCCTTTTTCTTTAAAATCTCATGCATTTCTCAAGCAGTAATCTTTTCTTTTAAAAAAACTAATTCTTTTCTGGAAAATCCCATGCTTTTTTAAAACACTTTTCTAAAGTATCTTTAGACTAGATTTCAGCCCAAAACACAAATCTCGAATCTATTTGCTTGGTTGAAACTAGTCCTAAAACATGATTTCATGTGGACTAGACTCTAGCTAAACCTCAGAAGCCAAAACTAAGCTCGACCCTAGTCCAAAACTATTTCTTTCTCAAATTTGAAAACTTTCTGAAATTTCTTTTCTTTTGTCACCTTAATCAGAAGTGACCTGGCCACAAATGGAGAGAGAAGCACTAACCTCAACCTCCTACACTGTCACAGTGAAAGTCCCTATGTAAGGCATATCACCGTCCTAGTCAACAAGCCTCACTATCGAGCTCCATAGGCCCCTCTGAGCCAATAGGCTCACTCTATTTTCTCTTGCACGAGGATGCATCTCCTCATGACGCCCCTCTAATCTGTCGTGGTGTTGCAAGCATTGATAACTTTGTTCAACCTATCACGAGTTCTTGGGTTATCCTACTTGGCCTTGTGTGAGCACTCGAGCTATCTCACCTAGCTTACCTAACACCACCTACTTAACTGAGCACATTGTCCAACCACGACTAGCTTTTTTGGCTCCCAGTCTCTTTCACCCAGGGCCAACTCAAAACTCTAAAATCTTTTTTTCTAAAATACATTTTTCTTTTCTAAAATTCTTTTGAAAATCCTTTCCAATCTTTTCTAGATATATTTTCAAAAGGCTCTTTTCTAATTTTTCTGTTACAAAAATCATTTCTATAAAATCGTTCTTTTTCTAAAATAAATTCTTTCAAAAAGAACATTGTGAAACTACTATGAAAATTTATTTCGAAAATACATCAAACAACATATCTCTTTTGAAATTTCTTTTTCTAAATATTCTCAATATACGAAAAGCACATGGATTAACTCTTAATTGCAATCAATCATTTTATTTTATTAACAAAACCTTAAAAAAATCGCACATGTCGACTGCACACTCGGCACATGTCTCAGGTATTACAGTAAAACAAAAACTATGACTTATCTTAACAACCCTGTTGTATTCATCATGAGTCATGAAATATGACAAGTAATATACCAAAATGAAGATTTTAAAGTCTACTTTAACATGGAATTACAATCATTCAAATCCAATCTCTATAATTCAAGATATGCATGATAGATGCTCTAGAACTCAGGTTAACCTACTGAGTGCGTTTTCCAATCTTTGCTCAATAACTAGTGTCATTATAGGGCATGAAAATTAACAAATAACCTACTGAAATAAGGATCATTGAGTCTACTTTCCAATGAAACAGGAATCGTTCTAATGTAGCATGTATAGCTCAAATTACATCTGAACAAAGCAAAGGGACCCAATAGCTTAATTGTAACCAACTTAGGATGTTTCCAAACAGAGAACACAGATGGGTCACTCAACTTGTAAACTTCACCAATCTCCCCATAGGCCATGGAAAATTACAAGTAATACACCTAAATTAAGATTTCTAAATCTACTTTAACATGAAACAAAAAGCATCTAAATCTAATACCCAAAACTCAAGATATTCATGCTGGAAGCTCTAAGACTCAAACTGGCTTTCTGAATGGGTTGTTAGAATTTGCACATTAACTGGCATCTCCACAGGGAACGAAAATTAACAAATAAGCTACCTAAACAAAGATCTATGAGTCTTCTTGCAAATGCAATAAGAATCAAGACAATCCATTACTCATATCTCAAGATATACAAGTTATAATATCGAAGAGCCAATCTGGCGTGGCACCTTGTTATAGAGCAGAACCATCAGATGGGTTACCTGACTTCTCAACCTCAATGTTCTCTCCACAAGTCATATGAAATAGCAAATAATATACCAAAATGAAGATTGATAAGTCTACTTTAACATGGGAAAAAAATCATTCAAATCCAATACATATAATTCAAGATATACATGTTTGAATCTCTGAAACTCAGACTGACCTAACAGAGTAGGTTTTCAATCTTTGCATGATGACTGGTATCTCTACAATCGACGAAAATTTACAAATAAGCTACCACAACAAAGATCATTAGATCTACTTTCAAATGCAACGGAAATCATGCAAATCCAATGCTTGTAGCTCGATTTATTCAAGATTGAAGCAGAGAAACTCAGAATGGTTCAATTGACTTAACAATAACTATTATACTGAAATATCTTCGAAAATTCATCAAAAATCCCACCAAAAATAACAAGATCTCTATCATACATCCAGGACATTTTACACAACATATTTCCAATAATATTAAGCTTAAATAAAGAGAAATCAAGATATAGAATGTGTACCTTGGCCATTTTCCTTTTCTCTTCTTCTCCTTCTTCTTCCTCTTCATCGTCTTCTTCGCATGCCCGAGCTCTCTCCTCTCTTCCGTCTTTTATTTCTTCTTTTTTTCCATGCAGCCAAAGCTGACCTCTTCACTCCATCTCATGATTTCATCTTTTTTTTAAATAAATTTTTCACGCAAAGTTTATGCAAATATCCTAAGAAAATGATGAAATATTATAGATACCTAATTTTTATATAATAACTCACAAATTAAGGTCATGGCGGCATTATGGCTCTTAGTATTATTTCTATCTTCCGTTCTGCATACTCTCGGGTCATCACACACTATGTTTGATTATAGTCCAATAAATCATAGAGAAGTCATTAATTATAAGCGCACTTAATCCAACTTAAGTTTATTTAAATCTACCAAATTAAAATACCAAATCCAGCAACTCACACCAAGAATAACTTGATCATTAGTTAATTTTATTATTAAGAATGATTAAGTGGAAAATCATGGTTCGAGATTTTACAAGGACATTGACTAGTCAAACTTTTGTCCAAGAACAAAGTCATTTTCTTCCACTTTTGTCTTTTCTCTTTTTCATTTTACAGTCTTACCCAATCTTCTTCCGTTGAAATTCTTTTCTTCCGACAGATCCTATCTTCTCCATTCTCTTCCTCTGTACCTTTTGCATGTCAAAATTTCTACCTCAACTTACAGCACATGTCCTCAATGTTAAGATGTCCACCTCAACTTGCATCACACGCCCTCAATCAGTAAGCCTCTCCACCATTTTTTTATTTTGGCAGCACACATCAACATGGAGTCCTTTCGTTTTGATCCCAATCATCTGAAAAATGGGTTCTCCAGTTTGTGTTCTTCTCCTCTACAAAATGGGTTCATCACATGCTTCTTCCCTACAAAATGGGTTCAACTCATTGGTTCTTCTCCCCTACTAATGAGTTCATCTCATGCTTCTTCCCTACAAAATGAATTCAACTCATGGGTTCTTCTTCCCTACAAAATAGGTTCTTCTCATGGCTCTCGAATGGGTTCTTCTTTAGGTTATTTGAGGCTTTTGAATTCTTTTCTTTAGAGGATAATGAACATTTGTAGAAACATTAGATTCCTATGAAGTGATGATGAATTTTTGGTAGATTTTGTAGGTTTTGAAAAATTATAAATGTGATTTGTAAATTTTACAACATAAATTATGACTCTCATTGGTATAAGCTATCAGTTATTTTATAAATTTTGTAACTCTATTTTATAAATTGACTTATTCTGTGAAGTTTCTTGTTACACTAGGTATTAATATGGAGAATGATACTTCAAAGTTGGTTGCTTGCTTCTTCAAATCAGAGGGTAGAATGACATATGTGAGCAAAAATAGAAGTTTAAAGACTCTAGGCTTTTTTGCTTGTTCAAATTGAAAAGTATTGTCTTGAGACACATTTTACTTGGTTTATTTAATTTCCAGTGAGGAGAAATGTAGAATTCCTTTACACTCTCATTTGAATGTTCAATATATGATTGACATAGCATTTGACATATGTCCTCACAAAGTCTTGCTAAAATCCTTTGTAGGACATTATAAGAACATTCTATCCTCGCAATAACTATCATCAATAAATCAATATTGCAAGGATATTTCCTCGTAATGTATACATGAACTAGTCTACGAGGATATAGTGAGGACATATTCCTCGCTATGTCCTCACTATCTCCTCGCAAAATGCTTAACATGTCCATGCTAAAGTAGTGAAAATATAATCGTTGTACCAGAAATAGTGAGGACAATGTGGGGACTTGTCCTCACTAATTCTACAATAGACAACCAGATTAACGTGGTCCTCGCAATGTCCTCATTATTTCTAGGTAATAAAAAAAATAAATCAATAATATCATTATTTGAAATTACCTGAATATACCTGCTAAAATCACATTTAAATGCAATCATAAATATACTAAATTACATATACATTACACATCCATGCGTTTTATAAAAAAAGTACCAATTAATATTACATGATTTGGTTTTACATATCTATTTGTTTACAACACTGAAAATGATTTCACATATCCAATCATAATGTATAACACAAGTAATCTTCTTTTTTTACTGACTTGCTTTCCTTTACCTTTTAAGTAAGATCTATGGATGGAACGACGATCAAGTATATACTCCTTGTAATGCTTGTCGTCGTCACTCAAAAAATCAACTCCATGCTCGTCTTCATATCTTCTGATCGTAAAAAATAAACTTACAATATGTTATGATAAATGACCATTATATTGTAAAGTGTAATTCAACATGCCAGATGCATATTGAAAATATCAAAACTATATAAAATGTTACTTTACAAGTCAGTCCTCTAAAGCATTTATCTCACCACTTATTTCCTCCCTTATTTCTAAATGTATTGTAGTTGCCATCTCTAAAAACTAGGAATAAAAAAATTCTCAATCAAGTGGAGCAGAGGCCTAAGTTGAATATCCAAAATGCATAGTAGAAGTTGCAAAAAAACTAATACTAGACTCTTCTAAGTAATATGGACGAAAACCATCCAAGCCTTACTTCTTAATGAACTATCCACATTTCTTTTTTTGAAACTTGCTTTCAAATTTTCTTGTTATACGCTAGGTGTTCATAGTAATGTCCTCTCCATATTTTTCTTGGTACAGTTTAGTGTACTTATCATGTAAAAATAAATATAAGAAGTTAGTTAGAGACGATAAAATAGGTGTGTATATTATTAAAGAAAATTTAATTCTATGATAATTACTTACAAGTACATCCTTCGCAACAAGAGTTGACCACGCCTATTCCTCTCCAATAGTGTGGGATAAAGTACACCACTCTACTACTGGAGGTTCTCTTCATAATTGAGTAATCTATAAGGATTGAAATGTACGTTGTTAATTTAAAGGGCATTCCATTTACAATTTTATTTAAACTATATTTTATTATCCTTACCAATTCAATATGAAGGTCGTTGTGACTTTTTGATCTGCTTGTAAACAGAATTTCTTGCTTTTTACGGTTTATCTTCTTTACCATAAACATTCTTTGGAACTCTACATTCATAGCAAAAAGATCATAGAGTCCATTCCACCTAACTTATTATTAAACAACAATATATATATTAATTCCTATATATACATTGATAAATACAACTCCAATTTAATATAAACATTAATTACCTTTTCTCTGTACACTAAGGTAGAGGAAATGCTTTGGCTACTTGATAACCATCATGAGGTTCAAGACATTTTGCCAATGCATCTGTCCTTATCCTAGAGTATATATCATTTATCCTTTTCTTAATTAATTTTATAAAGGAAGTATGATAATCCTCCTTGGTACACCCAAGTGAAAGAGTAAACTTGCTTATTGTTAATTTAATATACTGATTGTTTACACTAAAGATAAATGTAAAGATTACTTATTACCAATAGAGCATCAAACATTCTTTCCCTCTCATCTGGATGTAAATGTGTCCATATGTACTCGATGGTTGATGCGTAAATTCTAAATATTATTGTGATCTTGAACGAAATCTTATTACTCTTCTTGAAGATACTGCATTAAAATCAAGTTAAGTATAAAAAAAATGTAACATGTTGACTAATAACAAATTAAAAATAAAATGAATTACTCATCTGGCATCAACTTTAAAGTATGTCTAGGTCCCTAAGAAATTTGGGCATGCCATCTTTAATCTTGTTGTTCTTGTTAATTTTCATTAAAATTACATAAATGTCAATAAGTATAGTTAATATCAAAACTTAAAAACTATAATTTCATTATATTAATTACCAACAATTGGAGGAGGAGAAAATAACTCTGGCCGAACCTGACGTACAACACTACTCTATGAAAATAGCACTAGGCCTAATTACTAGAGGAGAGGTGGGAGCAAGAATCAAAGTGGTCAGAGGTGCCCACCCCATTGCAGGTAGTAATACACCCTATGAGTGCATGTACTCAATCAATTGAGTACTTGTGAAAGTAGTAGGATCAATTTCTCAATCCCCTAGTGAATCACGTCTATCAGATCCACTAAAACGTCGGCCATTTCTACTAAATCCAGCCATCTAATACTATAAACAATACATCAAAATATTCATATAAGATCCATCTAATTTGTTGAATAAACAAGGAGCCAATATGAAAATCACAAGTTAATTTAAATATGGAGCTTGATGATACTTACAAGCACAAAAATGACGACAATACTGAATAAGAATGCCATTTCTCAGTCCTACACATCCATTTTATAAACACGTAAATTAGATAACATAATAGCTTACAAAATTTAAACAAGACAACTCCCAAGACAATCATTCACTCATACAAGACTTAAGTGGGGTTTTTAAGTCTTGGTCTCACTAGATTAGCTTTTAAGTGGTATTTTCTCCCTTTTCCTTGTTAAATTAAATTTACACAAAAGCATTTGACTACTACAATATTATTGAATGACTGAACAACCATCAAGACTATGGAGTTGATGAGCTGATAGTGGAAGATTCCTAGAGAAGGCAAGTAGGTGGTGACTGATGATCCACAGATTATAGGCATCACCAACAATTGCCATGAAATGAAGTATTTTCAATACTAATCCAATAGCTTTATTGGTGGACTTTTCTTTGGTGGATTTATGTTCTTCAAAAATATGAAAATTCATGCCACTTATGAATTACTTTTCGTGGATTTACAGTCTTGAATTAACTTGATGCTTGCTTGTGATGATGCATTGCTATTACTTGCTGATGCATTTTGTGATGATATTGTTTATATTTTTTATTTTATTTGGTATTGTATATTTTTTTTACCCTATCAATCATGCAGACTTCTCTCTAGTTTATTCTATAATAATTGTTGCTAGAATCCTGACCATCAGCAGCAATCTAGTGATGTTTGAAATGACAAGATACTAATCGATGAAGCAAAACAACCAATTCATTGTCATAGTTAGCCCTTGTACCCTTATAATTAAAATAAAAAGCTCAACAAACTAGTTCATTTTCAAGACTTGCTTTAAGGAACATTAAAATCTTCATAAATATTGAAAACATGTTGATTCAAGTTAAAGTTTTGTCCATCGGAGCCTTTCTTGTTTCTAAATTCAATGGTTTGCTTTTGTAAGGGACTTCATTTATTTCACTCCAAATATGTGCCAAATTTTATTGATCTCAATGTTCATTTTTAGATAAAATATTGATTTATCTTTTAACCTAAATTATGGTTAAATCACATATTAGTTGGGTGTTTAAGAAACAAGCAAGACGATAGATGTTTCATTACATTTTCCTTGGGCATAAAATTTGGATCTCTTCTCAAGGACTCTTATATTGGCATACTTGAATACAGTTTAAATATGCAAGTATGTAACTAGGATTGGGATTATTTTGAAGTTTCATACCCTATGTTGAGATGGAAACAACCAACACACAATAAAGTTCAACAAGGAACTCCGACAAGTAATACAACACTCTAAGAACAGATTACAAAGCAATATAAATAAGGAATACACAAAAATGACAAGAAAATCTCCTAGTTTTTATCATCATAATTGGCACTCTCTTCTTATTCATTTTCTTCATCATCTTCATTTTCTGCAAATGTTCCTTCTTTATCATCAACTTGCGACAACATTAAATTATGTGGAATTGTAGAGACTGGGTCAAGAGCATCATCTACAACTATTGATTGTGGAGGCTCATAATCAGGTTGATACAAGTCTTCAAACTTATTATTTGGAGCTTCTTCGACCACAACAATATAGGTACATGCTTTGATCTTCATCAAATTGAAATAATCATCTTGCTTCCTCTTTCTTGAAACTTGAGGTACATAACAGATTTAATCATCCTATGAAGCTCACACAAATGACTCAAATCTCCTTGAGTATTTAGTTGATATAATGTCTACAATATCATGTTTGAGGTTGTGTGTGACTCTCTCCCTAGGGTCATACCAATCACAAAGAAACCATATCACTTTCTTTGCATCGGAGTATTCCAACTTGAAGATCTTTTTTAAGATACATAATAGTCCATATAGTCTTCTCCATAACCTGATTCTTTAGCCATAACCCTTGAATTTTGAGTAGTCAATTCCCTACCATATTTTTGTGTATAAAATCGGTACCCATCTGTAGAGCAAGCTTTATACAACTTTACTTGAAAAATAGAACCATAAGTAAAATCCTTTAAGAGCTTTTGCTTAGGGCTAGGATCAAGTTTGTTTACATGATTTCTAAACCACTTGGGAAATATCTTCTTGAATAAGTTTAAGATATCATCATCATCTTTTAGAGTAAGACAATTGACCATTAATTGTTATCTGAATTGCCTACAATTGTAAATTTAGAGCATAGTTAGATAATACAATATTTAGATTTATTAAATGGGTGTATCAAGAAAGATAGCAATAAATACTCAACAAAAAGAAAGACTTCATTGCAATTATCAAAAAGATATAGCTCTATAGTATCTTTCTCATTCCAGGTTAGTAGTCAGAAAGGATGAGTACTAGAACAAAAGACAGAAAGTACATCATTTTGTTCCTCAACACCTATATTATCATTCCTCTGTACTTGATTATGCATCATTTCAACCTCTAGTGAGAAATATCTAGAAAAAAATGTGGCAACCTCTTTGTAGATATATTAAGCACTTATTGAACCTTCCACTCTATTCTTATTTCAAACTTTTCATTTCAAGAAAAACTTGTACCTAATAAGAATGTAGATAAAATAGAAATTATTTTAGCAGTAATAAATGAAAGAAACTCAATTTCTTTAGAATAACATATACCTCTCAAAAGGATACATCCATCAATATTATACCAATCCATCCACTTTGGCTTCATAAGGCGAGTGATCTATGAGGCGTTCCATCAAGTCAAAGAAACTAGGTGGAAATATCTTTTCAAGATTGCACAATATGAGAACAATATTTTCCTCTAAAATCTCTTTGTCATTCATAGACAATTTGGAGGAGTAAATGGCCTTGAAAATTTTGCTTAGATCTATAAGCATGCCTACAATGAGTTTAGCAAACAAACCTCTAAAAGTAAGGAAAAGCAATCCCTGCATGAATACATGACAATCGTGGCTTTTCATTCCCTTAAAAGTGTATTTCTTGATATCCACAAGTTTTCATATGTTTGATGCATACTCGCCTAGAAATTTCATGTAACACCCGTAATTTGTCTACCTTCTAAGTTATGTAGTTTATTGAATTAATTTAAGGCACAAGTGAGAGGCATGTGTTCTCAGCACGTGGTTCTGGCATGTATTTGGGACGTGTAGTTGGGGTGCGTTGTTCCAGCACATAATTTAGGCACATTGCCCTATGCTAGTTTTTAGTAATTCAGTAGTTTAGTGTTTGAGTTTAGTGTTGTAATTTGGATTGATAATGATGTTATTTTGATGCTTTGAGGACAAGTTGATCTTTAGTTGTAACGCCCCGCACTACACAACAGTACGAGAACTACCCAAGCTTAATTAAAAGCAATTAAGCAGCAATATAAAACAAATAAAGCTAACTACCTAGACCTGTGTGCGGCAAACGTGGCTCGAACAGATGCACTAGACTAGAACTGCTCCAACACCCAAGCACCTGAAACAAGAAAGCACACGCGTGAGTGACAAGAATGTCACCTAGTACGTGCCCCAAAGCAACACTAAAAGCACATAAAAACCTCGCCAGAAAGCGTCATTTTTCAAAAACTTTAATGTGCAATTTTCAAAACTCTTAAAACAATGCTTTTCAAAGTTTTTCTTTCCTTTCCTTTCAAAATCTCATGCTTTTTTTCAAAGCCTTTATTCTCAACACTGGAGAAAATCAATCATTCAACTAGTTTCCTATCCCAAAACATCATTCAAAAACCACAGGCACAATTTGCCACAAAACCGGGCTAGAAACTAGTTCTCAAACAAAAATCCACATTTTCATTCCTTTTTCAAAGTCTTTATTCTCCCCATTGGAGAAAACCAATCAATTCATCTAGTTTCCTTGCCCAAAACATCAATTAAAAACCACAGGCACAATTTGCCACAAAACCGGGCTAGAAACTAGTTCTCAAACACAAATCCACATTTTCATTCCTTTTCTGGTCGTATCACCCTAGCCACAGGCGATCGACCTGGCCTCAAGCAGCTGGT